>JAZGTJ010016377.1:0-12722 GCA_036877575.1 Botia almorhae
ACCTCCCCCATACAAGATTCTCTTTGATCCATTCAGCCCAAAGATGCTATTGAGAGCAGTTTGTTCTCAGTATGTCTTTTACTCATTGGTAAGAGGCTGCTGCACTTAACTCTCACTGTCAGTGTGGAGCACTCAGTCTCATCTGCTGTAGTGCATTGTCAGCTTACCCGCGTCCATTTGGAAACATGTCAATGCAGCCAAGAACAGGCTTGGCAAGACATGCAGTCCATTTGGAGCAATTCCTAAGCCATAAACAGAGAAAAAACATTAAAATAAAAAAACTGACAAAAGCTACACAAATGCAAAGAGACGCAGAGGGCCCCGCCATTTCTGCTAGCCTGGCTAAAGTGATACGGCTAACAATATCCTGCTAAATGACAATAAGAGCAATATTTCTGCTAGGCACGTAGAGAGGGCAGTAAACATAAAACTGTAAAAGTAGTCATTCATTTTGAAGTTAACTGCTAATTGTTGATCTTGTAAGTACTTAAAGAAGATGTAAGGCCATGAATGTGGCAAATTACATTCCCTTAGACATGCGAAATCACTCAAAAACACGGAGCTTTGGCTCAGGAGACAGATTGAGGCTTTTAGGGCAATGGTGAGACTAGTGTTCTGGATGCGAGTTTGGCTGGATTAAGGCCTGCAGTTGGAAAGAATGTCCTTATGGGAGAATGCCCTAAGATTACCAGCCCACCAATCCAAGATCACTACTTAGAAGATGACACGTAGCACGAATAAGTTTGGGATTTGGGAAATTTGGGCTTGTATCCAACTGGCAGTTAGAGGTACAGTTAGAGGTGATTATTTAGCACTAATTTTTGACTCTGGGGAATTTGCAGCTTCCAGGAAACCCCTAAATTTAAAGTTTTGGTGAAAATATGTACAATGTGTGGATCAATAAAAATAGGGGTATAAACAAATTCAGAAAGGAAATATTTGGTGCAGACCTACTTTAAGAGTATGCCTAAAACAAAAATTACTAAAATGGTTTGCCAACAGTAAATTCGCCATCAGCTGACCCAGACACAATCTGCATTTGTGAATTTCCTGGACTGACAAAACTATTTAGAATACTGCAGAACAGATTTAAACATATGTGTGACACAATGTGTTAAGCAGATGTCAGAGAACAACACATTTATTGACACTGTAGCTGAAACTGCAATGTAATTAGTCAAAATATTCAATACACAAACAAACAAAGGGTGGTGGAAGTGTGGAACTTGGTCATTTAAATTGTGGAGAAATCTTTTTTTTGAGTTTTGTTGAGTTCTGCAGGTTCAGACATTTTAAACACTGCTATAAATTAATATTCTGCTAATGAAAGATAAACAAACACACTTTTTACCATTATAAATCCCAGCATGTTCAATCACCATGTAGCAAAACAAGCAATGTTAAAATTCTATCCAATTAACCTGCCTATGAGAACACACTCAGTCTTTTCCTCACTCACTGATTAATGTTTCATTTATGTGTATCCTTATTCAGGGTTTTAAGCATTAACCAGAAGGTTTACGCATTCTCTACACACAGCTGATTTGGTGATGTTTTAAGGTATCCTTTAAAAAATACAACAGTTTAATTTTTTTGAAAATGCCATTTGCCCTGAAAAGGTGTTTGCTGTCGAGAGTTGTGCTGGGTCGACTGTCTGTGTATTATTATACTGATGGAGCTGTCCATGGTTCTGAAGCAAGAACTTTAAACAAATGTAAATAGTTTACTATTTTATTCAGCTATCTACAACCTCCAAACTTATTGAAATTTCATAGTTAAGACAGTGTGTGTGTCTGCATACATTCTGTTAAACTTGTATTATAGACACGACATTAGAAATATCAAGTTTTGAGCATCCAGTCTCCCTTAACACTCTGTGTTTTGGCTGCCACCTGTAACTTATTTTAAAGAGTGCTGTGATGTAACAACTGTCTTCACGCTTGCCATAGCATGACAGTGACTTAACAGTGCGACGATAGATTAATATCAGAACGAAACAATTTGCCTGAGGCGGAATACCTTGTGCATGCTGGGATAACTAAGTGGAAATAGATGGAAGAGATTAAGGCACACCATGAAAGATGCAGGGAGTGTTGATGTAGGCAGAACTATCAACATCAGCCTCTTAAAATATCTCAAGAGTTGATAAACAATAGCTGTATTTGTTTAGTGTTCAGTCAGCGCCGTCTGTCACCATCAGTGCCAATAAATCAAGTGATCTGATTGCTTTTCAAGTGTTACACGTTCTAGAATCCTGCCAATAAAATGTGCTGAGAAAGGCAGCAAGAGAGAGAGAGAGAGAGAGAGACCATCTATACAGTCTGGGAATCTCAGTGGGGGGCTAATGGTCCATCAGCTTCGATCCACATCCATCCACCCTCAGTAAGATCCAGAGGGAAAGCGGAATTCTGTGTTGAAATCTAGAGTGCGCATGCAGACCCCCCTCAAAGCCTTAATGAAGGGGAAATTTTAATGATAAGGATGCTAGTGACCCCTAAAACTGCACAAACTTAATAAAACATACAGGCTTTGTTGATTAATAAGCAAAGTTATGTGTCTTAAGGGCTTTGTCACAGCAAGCTTGTTTGACAGCACAAGCAGCACAAGGAAACGAGGCCTCTGCTTTTCATTTTCCTCTCAATTATTTTAGCACACACTAATTAGTTCTTTAAAGAAATCACGGATAGACTGGAAACAGACTGCTTTTAAAGGTAACGGGTCAATATCACACCATCATTACAGAGAAAACTACAAATATAAACAGCAGTAAGGGAGCGTGTACAAAGAAAAGGATGAAGAGAAACACCAAATCCAGCATGCGCATTCATACAAAGTGCGTAAAATGTCCAACACTTTAAACAACTAATACAAGTGAAAAATAAAATAAAATAAAAATCTGTCATTAATGACTCTCCCTCATGTTGTTCCAAATCAGTCACATTTATTTTTGCTTCATGCAAATTACATATATATATATATACACACACACACATCATTCATTTTCATCGTTTCAAGTGTGTTATCAAGTATTCCTACCAATAACTGTTATCTACTTTCTGAGACCACACACAAATACACACAGAGAATAACCTGAGAACACTAATAACACATCATATTTTTACAGGTGCATGAGGCTTCCTCTTCAGGTTCAAGCCTGGCAGCTTTAAAAGAGCAGGAAGGCAAATCACATGTTTGGAATCATATCCAATCAGAATCGGTCACGCTGTACATCACGGTTGTTTTTTATCTCCATCTCTTTAAATAAAGAATGTGTCTTCAGGACCGTGTTGTGGCTGTCACAGAATTGAGGCATTCTCTAACCCCACTAGAGAATGTCTCGTTTCTGCCCCTCAGTGAACCCCGTATCCTGCAGCTGAACCCCTGCGCTCCTCTCTAACAGGCGTGGCAGCCGCTCGCCATGGCTTTATTTCCACTTTTGCCCACCCATGCCTCAGGGGAAAATCCTTTTATGGGTTTAGTGAAGGTGGGATCTCAAATTCCCACAATAACGTTATCTAGCAGCCTAAGCTGCGCGTGACCTGCAGCACAACATGAGCACACGAACAGGCGTAAATATAAACGTGTAAATAAATCAGGCATTCTCCACGCACACAAGCTAAGCTGCTTTACAGAAACTCCTCAATGGGAATACACTTTCATACAAAAGGAAACCTAAAAAACGACAAAAATGCACCCATAAAAACGAGGCACAGAGGTGACATTTGCTTCAGCTTCAGAAAGAAACAAGTATACACGCTGAACAGGAAACTGCCATCCAGTGCGCCACCATAAAGTGGCTTTTTATGGTCCACAAATGAATATTTTTATCGTCTGCCAATGAGCGGAGCGATCACATGACCCACTGAACATGAACTCGTGGCGAGGAGCGGTGCGGCAGAGTCTCCTGCCACCACAGGATAAATCTGATTAATCATTTATCGCATCTCGCTGCAGCAGATTACTGTTATTTCAGTTTTGTTTGTCTGTACAATGGGGCATTGAAAACAGCAAATCAGAAGAGTTGGCAATATGAAAATTAAGGTTTACGGGCTTGTATTATTCAGCTTTGTTTGATAGACAGTTTAGCATGAAAAGCTAATTGTGTTTCAATAAATGAAGCACAGTGCTCCATTAAACAATGCAGAACTGCCACCCCAGCCACCACCTGCAGAACTGCATCCATGTTCATTCATACTTTTTAGGATATAATCTCCACCCATGTCATAGCATGTCTTTTTAAACAACGTTTAAAAAAGCACCTTTGTGTAAACTATTGCTTACAAACTCACACACACAAGTATGTTACATAATAGTGCAAATTTGCAATTGTGATAATTGTGACAGCTGTAATTTGCCGGCCTTCTTCCTAATAGCTATAAATTCCATTACAGATAACTGATAGAGTCTGCAAAAGCATTGCTGTATTTCCACACTGCCTGAGGTGCATTTTGCTGTTCGTTTACTGTATTATAAAGACATTTTCGCACAGTAAAACCACATTCCGACTGCACACACAAAAACCCTGCAGTGTCCACTCTTAAGAAAAAAAAGCACACACCTCTTATATCAGGTCTAGCTCTCCTGGCCTCCTTTCATTCTCTATTACTTCAAACTTCTGTCTGACAGCCTCCAGATTCCAGTAACAAAGCAATTTGGGCTGAGAGGAAGAATGTAGCTCTGAAGATGTAATTGGTGCACTGAGCTCTTGGATCTTTCAAGCACATTGGTGGGGATATTAACTCTGAGTGTCTCCCCCTCACAGGCAGAACTTACAGTGACCATTCACCTGTGAAATGCAACCAGCCGGTCTACACTGGACCTGCAGATATGACACAAACCTGGTGACAGTTATTTTTCAAAATAAACTGACACACGCGCACACACACTGTTTGCAGTCAGAGACGTTAGGTAGATGCTGCATAGACCAACTGAGGGAGAAACAGAGAATATCCTGGCAGATGATTTAGACGCACATAATTATGGGCCTTATTCATGAAACATGGGCCGAACGAATTTCCATGTAAATAGTTTTAAATCCATTTACCACCGAGTGTGTAGTCTGCATACACCTTGCAGAATCTGTTTATCATTAAAAAATAAAAGGAAGGCAAAACTGCATATTTAGTGCTGCCCCGATTAAGCCCCTAATTTCACATAACAGATATTTACATGTATACCACACATCAATATATTACACATACTGAAATGCATAAACTTGCGATAAACTGTAAATGGCAATGGGGCTGTTTTTCTGTGAGTTTTAATATACAAAAGCATTTTTGATCTCCTTTCAATTTTCCACTTTCATCAGACTGCAGTGACGCTTACAGCTCATACATCTCTTCACAAACATCCATTCAGCCTGGAGTCTGCAGGAGATGCTGATGTCTGATGGATGCTTTAATGTGATTGCCTTTAATTGCCACACTCCAAATTTACACAAATCACCCTAGTGCTTGAAACCCTCATTACAGCTGCATGAGGTCTCATGCAAACACGTACTGCACAAACACTCTCATGCATTCACTTTAACACAATCACACTACGCACCCAAATAAATATATAAATCAATCACGAGTAATCACATCTGTCTATTCTCCCAAGACACTGTTCAACATTGTGCGCTTATTTTGGGTACAAATGCGATTGGCAAATCGCAACGGTTAGAATTCTGGGGAAATCTGCTTCAAGTTGGTGTGCGGAATTAATAAATCATATTTGTTCATACATAAATTTGTTCATACATAAATAATACTGAATGCAAATAAGCAGGACTGGGCTCTGTTTAAACCAGCAAGAGATTTTCCTCATCAATATTTAAATACTTCATACACATCAGTCAGACGGAGATGAGGCTGTGATGCAGACAGTCAGAGAAATCTCTTTCATCAGTAGACTTGTTATATCTGACAGAGTGCTGAGTCCAAAAACCCCATCAACTGTTAAATAAAGACTAGTGTATATCATCTTATAAACGAGAATGCATCTTTTCTTTCCGGAGCTACTGAAAACACACATACCCTTCTCTCTCTTTCTCTCTCTCTCACACTCTCTCTCTCTCTCTCTCTCTCTCTCTCACTCACTCACTCACTCACTCACTCTGTGTTTCCCCTCTCTGTCTTTCTCTCTCTCTCAATGATCTTACAGAAATGTAACCAAATACGAAAATAAATAAATAAATAAATGGGGGTGGGTCCATTCATATAAAATCTTTCTGTTAAGGATTTTATGCTGTAAAGATATTCGAAAGATTAATACGAACTGTAAAACTTAATTTAATATGGAAGTCTGATATTCAATGATGATCAGTTTCAGATTAAATAGAAATTATTTTAGAGGGTAAAAAAGAATAAATAAATAATGTAACAGTACATAAAAATCCCAGCAGGATCTCACCTCGTTCTCTCCGGTGAATTTTTTAATCTTTTAAAAGGATTTTTCTCTATGCCAAAGTCAGTGAGCGTTTTGAGAAGAAAAAATACAAACAAATGTTCAGGTGTTTCCCTCAGGAGTTTACGAAGCAGAACTACAGCTCTGTAATTGAATTTTTCCCTTCTGTAATGAAATGCCAACAGTTTGCCTTTTTATTATAGTATTAGGTCTTTTCCCACATGCCTCCAAAATAAACAGTGATAACAAAGAAACACGCAATGCACATAAAACACTATTAGCCACAGATAAACACACCTGCAGGTGTAGCCATTACAGGCATTATCGATCATGTGTATTTTCTATGAGAATTCCAACTACTATAAATAGTTTTATTGAGTTATTCTAAGGACAAGAATACATTGCACGGTACCTATGTATGCATGCACACACACACATGTTGGCATATGTGGTTTATGAGGACTCCCCATAGACGTTATGGTTTTTACACTGTACAAATTTTATATTCTATCCTCTAACCCTAAACCAACCCCTAAACCCAACCCTCACAGAAAACTTCTGGCATTTTTTAATTAGCACACTATTTTGTTTTTAAGCGATTTGGTTCATGAGGACACAGGAAGTGTCCCCATACACCATGTCTACATTGTTATACACATCTTGACACAAATTTGTGTCCTCATAAACCACATATTCAAACCCACACAAACCGGTGCACATGGATGACTAAATCGAAGGACAGAAGAGGTTTCCAAGCCAGAGGAAAGTGTCTGGTGAAATGAGAATACAACCATGACAGAACTGAGCCCCAGAGTGAGCAATAACTGGCAGATCAATACAAGCAGAGAAGGACGAGAGAAAGAGGGTTGAAATGTCTTTAGTGGCTCTCCTTTTCTCTCCTCTTTAACTGCATCTGTGAGAGCCATCAGATCAAAGAACACAGGCCTTGTCTCTCAATTGCTCATTTAAGGCAGTGCTAGTGCCTGTCACAGCCAAGGTAAAACACACAAGGCCAGCAGACACAGAGAAGAGAAGTTATAACCGTCTGCTTTTAAAAGACGGTCATGCCGGCTTAAGCATGCTAATCATTTCAGACCCCGTAACTATTATGAAGGAGAGAATATGCTGAATATATTTTGTTCCAATACCTACTCGAGTAAGCTACGTAGACAGCTGTCTAACAGAAATGGAACCTCAAAAGTGACCGAATCGGAATGCTTCTCTTTTCTTCATCTTCTCTTTACCTTTCTCTTCTTTTCTTTCCCTCATTTCTACTTTTTTCTACTCTCTTTCTTTTTTCTCCTCTTTTTATTTTCCCTTTTCTTGTCTTCTATTCTATTCGCTTCCCTTCTCTCCCCCCCCTCTATTCTTCTCTCTTTCCCTCTGTTCTCTTTTCCTCCTTTCTATTCTTTCATTGTCCTTTTACATTCCCTCTGTTCCTCTCTGGCATGCTGCATTAATAATGGAGTGGGTGTGAAGATCTTCCTGCCGGAACATTCTCCATCATTAATCCCAATATGTAGCGTGCTGGAGATCTGACAGGATTCATTTTGGCTTCGGACACGCTCCTGCTCTACTCTACTATACAGCACACAAGCACACACACATTCACAAAACACACACCAGATATGTTTGGAATGGAATATTATCTTACTGAACACTGTTCAGTATGCACAATACACTTCTTGCAATTGTTTTTATTTTATTAAACAGTAGGGCCTATTTTATGATAAATATTTCAAACACTGGCATGTTACATTGTTATGGGAAAATCGTACATGACCTTATCATGTTACATGTTTAATTCAATGCATAATTAACAACTTGGAATGGTAATTTTGCCCTTGTAATCCAATTTGGGGTTAAAAACAGTTTTTCCGCACATTCCATTGTGGCATACACAATTCCATGCAGTAAGCTCTGCTGTAGACTGCTCATTTTAGCAAATTTGGCAAACAAATTTGGCAAACATTTTAGGATTAGTATAGTAGTATGCTATTCCGAACATAGCACACAACCCTGCCATCTATTCTGCAGAAAGACTAAAATAACTATTGTCCAGATTGCCAATTTACCCATGGATGGGTTCCATATATGAGTGACTCTAAAATACATAATATGTGGAATGTGGAAAAATCAACAACGAAAAGCAAACATTACCATATCTAACAGGCTGTGTGAAAATACAATTATGCTGAAGCTACTCAGGCAATGGTCCCCATATGCCACTCCACTTACAATCAGCATAAACTAAGGTGCCACCCAAGAAGCCTCTTGGTCCCCTTGTCTTACCCCCATTCACACGTGGATTTGAGATTGCATATTTTACATGTGGAAATATTCATTTATTCATTATGGTTTCCATAGGATTCTTCACATATTTAGCATATGAGGTGACCCACTTGACATAACACAGTAATGGGGAACTAAGTGCTGCCTAATCATATGCAAATAGTGAAAAAAAAACGGGACAGTATAATTTATAGGTTTTGACTTCATTTATGTGAAAATGTGGATCAGAGTAAAGGGGTAAGGGGAGAGGCTTATTATAAAATATTATGCTTGTATATTTAAATGGTGGAATGACAGCTTTATTTAAAAATGATCGTTCTCAGTTCCAAAGACGCATGCACATCTCCTGTACGCTGAGTGTACATCTTCAACCTCACATTTCCTGAGCATATTTTAGGAAAAATCTCCTGAATTCTGCCGAATGGATTTACAGATGATTAATTTTTTAATTCTTGTCATATACAAGAATATGACAAAGACAAGAATAAGACATAGACAAAATATTTAATAAACAGACAAGCATGCAGAAATTTGTGAATGCCAAGTGTTGGAAATCTACAAGACTTTCTACTGAGTTCTGTGTGGGCCTGTCTGACTGTAACCAAGCCACATATGTTTTGTATATACGCAATGCACTATTTTAGTACAATGTGATGCATTACATCCTCAGTGGATCACTATTATAAACTTTTAGACAGAATGTTGAGTGAAAACAAATACAGTAAAGCTAAGAGTGTATAGCATTCTGCTTGGAGAGTTAACACCAAGAAAACGTTAATATAAGAAGGTTTTATTGTGTGATTCACCTTTTCTGCCAAAGTAAAAATAAAGGTTGTTTGTTGCTTTACATTCTATCATTAGTGTTATTCTCCATTCTGAAGCCTTTCCTATTGTGAACACTTTTACTAGTAAGTCCACAATAAATTACATTAGAAGGTGTTCTGAAAAATATTCATGTACCCATAAGAGGAAACCCAAGTGCTTCCACTATGCAACCTAATAAATAAAATGTGATATGGAAAACAGAATAAACGTGAATGAGAAAACAAGATTAAATATCATCAAGCCACATTTTTGACCCTAATAGAAAAGGTGTGATTGAAAAAGGCACACAGCTAAGCTCTATTTACACACTCTAATACTGCTCAGCTTGAGAAATAACAGCGCTGCCCGAAAAATATGGAAAAATGAGAACCAGAGTTAAATGTGCACGCAGAGCAAATGTTGGATATCTGAAGCGGAACATGTGGTCTGGCCTCTGCCTTGACAGGCCATTATGGTAATCTGTGTTACTTAGAAAGACACCAAGAAGCTAAATATGTGCTATCCACTTTATCAGCATGAACAGAGCAAATTAAAAAGCAAAGCCAGGCGCCGTTTCCGTTAGAATGAAAATTCTGAGCCATTTATTTTTATTAGATGCTATATTGGAACGTACACACTTGCGTGCATTCTCCCAATTAGTTACAAGGCATGGCAGACGTGTTCATTTTCTAAGCTGTTAACTACACAATACAGTGATGCCATGATTCCCTGAGCATGACGCCTGAAGGAGAACTGAGACTGCTGCTCTCTCGTTCCCTGTTTAGTGAACGCCACAGCAAACTTCACAGAGCTTAACTCAGGTGTCGTACATTAAGCTTTACGCCAGTTTTATTTGTTACTACTGGAAACACCACAAATCGGCATGACATTCTGTGACATTTGTAACTGAGCATTTGTTTATAGTAAGTGTTATGTCGGGCTATTATTAGAAGACTAATAATCCAGCCACAGATAGCATCCTCACGGACCAGCCCACGAGCCAGTCACGGACCTGCTGATGCGTTACACATACGAAAACAGCAAATGCTTTTCCAAAATCGAATATTCCAACCTGATTGGTGGGTTGCTATGCAACTGGCCCATTTTTTTGCTAAGCTTTATCAGTACACTGGTCCACAAGTGTTGTTTACAACGTAAATTTACCAGTCTGTTACAATGAGTGCTTAAGAAGAAGAACTGGTCCTAGGATTTGCCAAAGTTGCCATAGTTTATGGCAATGAATCTTTGAAAATAAGTTTTGTTGTTAGCAGGATATAAATGAGATATCCTCACAGTGATATTTCACAAAATTTCACCTTGTTTGCATAGGTACTGTATACCTGTGAAAGTAAGCAGGTAGATAAGTAGGTTACTTTTAAACAAGATTTGCTGTTGTCTGTGCAAGCTGGTCAATCATTATGCTACCATCAATTTTATACTTTTTTAAACAAAAATTTAAATTGTCATCACTGCTTTTAGAGCTCAACTCTAAATTGTGATTGGCCGAATAGCATGACCATCAAACAGCTCCCTTCCTGCTGGACGACCCTTAATGCCACATTGCCAAAGCCACACTACCAATAGTCAAATACTAGAAGACTGATGATTGGATAACAAACAAACAATCTTATATGAATGTCACAGTTAGTCAGACACTGTAGCAAAATCTTGGTCAGTTAGTGCTGGTCATAAGGCCACACGTAAAGGTAATTTCAACAACTCTGCTTGCTGTCTCATTTTTAGTGTAAAACAAAACAGAGTACACAGTATGCGTTTCCTAATCTGCCTGTCCCCTCAGGCTAGCAGTACTGCAGGAGCATCATGGCAGAGGCCTCGTAATGATGCAGTGTCACCACATAATAGATAACTCTGAACAATACCCATTCGTTTCCATCAGCACATGCCTCTCTCCGTATGAGAGAGAGACCAGCACAAACAATGGGCCAAAACACTGAGCAGACAGACACATTCATCTGGCCAAGCACACACAAACACCGGCTGCATGAATCCTGGCCACTGTATGGGCCCTTCACAGGATTTTAAAAACAAGGACGAGAGAGATTTATAGAGAAAGAGAGAAGTGGAGATGGTTAACGTAGCGAGGCAATAAAGTAACAATAAATCAATCACCTTTATGTATAGTGTCTGGTACTGAGTAAGTGAAGTCCATTCTTTAATGCTGCGTTTATATCTACTGGGTCAGTCGCTAATTAAGTGTCGCACCGTAACATCCATGTAGCTGTCCTTGAACAAAGAGGTATGTGCGAACAAAAAACAAGTTCTAAACTAAAATTTGACAACCTTCTTAGAGGTTTAGAGAAGCTTAAAAGCACTTTTTTACTCTACTTTAAGTCAAAACGTTGTCTTAAGTGTGAACTCGTGAAACAGATTTGACTCTGAATTAAAGCTGAAAGCGCAGCAAGACTTCCTGTTCCATTTAGTTCCATTTATGTGCGTGCTAACATTGGAGAGCGGGAAAATGAGCAAGCGTTATGTTTTGCTGCATACCAAAGTTCAAGCTGGAAGAATCTGCAGAGTGAAAAAACATTTTGTCAGTAGAGAATATGAACATCACAAACTGACCTTAGGGCTCATCACAAATAACAGAAAGTTTTTAAAAAGACAGTGAGAGAGTGAGAGAGAGAGAGAGATAGCAATACAAAGAAAGATAAAGAAAGTAACAGAAACAGCAAGTAAAATGAGATACTCCCCATATGCGGTCAACAAAAGGCCAAATCCAGGATGTTCCCTGTCATAACCTCACAGAATCCAATGGGTCGACACACTATTCCCTCTTGATCCAGTCTGCTTATATTCCTGCTGCTTAGCACCATATTAGCACTATCACAGTAAATCTCTTCCCATCGCATATTCCCAGGTCGCTGTTCAGTGGGTAATAGTTGGAGGCGGGGGCTTTTTCTGGCCTGAGGGTAGGTGGGTTGGAGTGCTGGGCTCTGCACATGGTCTCATTTCTACTTCCAGATTTCTCTCAGGGGAGCAACGCTAATAAAAGTGTGTCAAAACGAGTATCACAGAGGAGGCAATAAGGCAACAGAATTAGAGTTATTGCTTACGATGTCTAGATGAGAAAACAAAGAGCTGCGGAAGATGTCTACATGTATATGAGAACGACAGTGAAAGAGGGAGACGATGAAAATGTGAAAGCAGAAATGTGACGGTTACTATAATATGTGTACAAATTATTAAATACTCATTACTGACTAAATGATACAGTT
>JAZGTJ010016378.1:0-12720 GCA_036877575.1 Botia almorhae
CACACACCTTGGCCTCGATGACAGCTTCAGTACACGCCTGCAGCATGCTGAGATGATGAGCAAAGACCAGAAACTTCAGCTGTTCGGTCTCCAGCATCATCTTTATGTAGTCTTTCACAGCTCCGGCCTGGAACAGAGGAAAAAAAGGCGCATAAATTATTTAAGAGCGCTAATGACCATCCCTGACCATCCATTCCAACTAATGGGACAAAAATCTTACATTATAACTGACAGTTCCAGCTTTAAATCTGATTGGTTGAGCCACACACACACACACACACACACACACACAGAACATCCTGGCAATTGCATAGCAACATCTTAGCAACCATCCACAATATTCTAGCATTGTAGTTGCACCGTGCACATATTCTTCAGATCTAGTTTTGATTGATCTCATATTCTGTCATTTTATTTATTGAACATTGTGACTTTTATCACATTCCATCACTTTAGCCATTACACAAATTTTACCATTCCTACCCAGTTTATTGGCAAAGAAACCAGCTTTCCACTTTTTGGTGAAACACATTTCTTGGGATAAGGTCATCTTATCTTATGTCATCAGTGTTTTGTTGATGAATTGAACAGTGTTTTTAAATCATCATCTGAAAGCCAGGCCTCTTTTCCTGAGTTTCAAAGCTCTGCTTTCTGAGTTGTGCTAATATTGTCTAATTGGCGCCCAAAACTCTCGTCTGTGAAGGAGCACTGAAGCTTCTTACAGCTCCAAGTGTGTGTGTGTGTGTGTGTGTGCGTGTGCGTGTGTGCGCGTGCGTGCGTGCGTGCGCGTGTGGCTCTGGTTCACTCATTTTCAATTGACACCATCCCGGACATGACAAAATTTCTGCCCAGCGCGAGAGAGAGAGAGAGAGAGAGAGAAAGAGAGGATATCATCTCAGTGGCAAACAATAAAAGAGCCGACAGGATGCAGGGGAGCGAGAACACACGAGTTTGACAAATTAAAAAAAAACACCCGCTCACAAAGGGGGTATCGTCTGGGACGCATATGTTTTCACACACACACACACCGGTCCAGACACACACCGCGCTGGAGAAGGATGATAAAAAGGGGCTGTAGCTTAAATCACCTCAAAACCGCTGGTGGAAAGACAGTTTGTGTGTGTGTGTGTGTGTGTATAACAGCAAACGACGGTCTAAATGGAGGTCCTGGCAAAAAAGCTGTTTTCTTCGCCTGAAGATTAAACATCATTAGCGTGTATGTGTTTCTGACAAAACAAGCAAATTTGTTGTACCTTGTGAGGCAGCTAATGACATCATCGTCTAGGAAGTGACATCATTTTGGTGAAGAAAAAAAACGATGTTACAACGTCAGCAAATATTAGGAATGAATTTTATGAATTCGGTGACGTTCTGTAGTATTAAATGGTTGGTTTCTCGTTGAAACATCTTGTTCTGTATGAAGGATTAGCAAAACCGTTACGACCACAAAAAAACGAAGATTTTATTAACGAGAAATGAACTTGATGCTTCCATCACCAACAGCAGTTTCCATTTTGTTCATTTAAATTAAAAAAATACATTTTTAACAGTTTATGTCTGGTATACTAATAAAGTAAGGCCTACCAAAAATAACTCGTGTAATAATAAAAAATAAACGTAATTTTAATGGTTTATATTGGCGCGTTTACAGTGAAACGATTACAGCACAATGCTAACGTCTCTGTGAGGCGGTAATGACGGAGGCTTACGGCCGGTCTCATCGGGCTAAGCGCATAAAAACATCTTGTTAAGTCTCGGAAACACGGAGATCTACCGGATAAAGAAGGAAAAATGTCGGGCGATAAAAAAGGTCAGTTGCGAGGTCGCATCAGCGCCGGGCCGGCCCCCCGGCGCTCGTTTCCATGGCAATGCCACGGTGCTTGATGTGGAGAACAGAAGGGCTGGTTGCCATGGTGGTCGTTAGTGGAGACATCACGCTGTCCCTCCTCGTTAGAGAGAACGAGAGCGAGAGACACAGAGACAGAGACAGAGAGAGAGACTAACTGCAGATGGCATTGGAAAAAATCCTGAACTGACGACTACGTTCAACGTTTCGTAAACCAGTAGCTAAATGCTGCTCTGTGTATAACAAACTTCACACCGCGATTGTAAATGACAAATCACAGCCGATTCTATATGCACATTGTATGTTGATTGGAATGTGTGATATTACAAAAATTAGTATTAAAATTGGGCACGCAACTCGCTCTATACGGTTAATTGAAGCAGGGTATTACCGTCTTAAATAATCACAATGATAATTTCCTTATTATATCCTTAGAAGTAAAACCTGAAACACATAATGGCTACAGATGTTTGACACAACCAAGAATAAACACACACACACACGCACGCACGCACGCACACACCCTCGCACACGCACGCACGCGCACACACACACACACACACACACTATACCTTGGCAATGGCTGTCTGCTTATACATATTTGTGATGAGGCTCATCACCTCCACAAACTGATTCTCACTGGGAGAACTCATCAGCTTTTCCCAGTGCTCGAAGCTAGAGCTCGCTTCCTGTGTGACAGAGAGAGAGAGAGAGAGAGAGAGAGAGAGAGTGAAAGAGAGACAGTGCGTGAAAGAAAGAGAGAGAAACAGAGTGAAAGAGAGAGACAGTGAGTGAAAGAAAGAGAGAGAAAAAGTATGAAAGAGAGAAACAGAGTGAAAGAGAGAGAGAGAGAGAGAAAGAGAGACAGTGAGTGAAAGGGAGAGTGAGAGAAAAACAGAGTGAAAGAGAGAGACAGTGAGTGAAAGAAAAAGAGAGAGTGAGAGAGAAACAAAGTAAAAGAGAGAGAGAATTGAGAAAGAAGAGGGGGAGAGAGAGGCAACACAATTAATGATATTATATCTGTCCTACTTTCCAGCGCGTGGTGAAAAGAACAGCAGTAAATAACAGAGAGATGGTTAGCAGGAGAAAAGCGAGCGAGGGGAAACGGAGACGCAGTTCCCTGAAGTTGCAAAACGACTTCTTGGGTCATGTGACCTGCCCAATTATAGAGCTACAGTGACGGAAGAAGAGCAAGATGGAAACGCACAGCTCCTGTGTAATAAATCACACACACACACACACACTTCTCTCTTTCTGTTACGCAAACGCGCCAGCGCTAGGAAAGACACACACCAGCGTGTGTGTACTCTTTATAACGTCTTTACAACGTCTTTAAAACAATCACCCTTTGACACAGAGATATATATAGAACGATACCAGTAGATACCAGTACAAAAACGTATGTGGCAGCACTATGGTACAATAATGAAATAAGACTGTAAATATGGTATGGAAAGTTTGGGTCGAGTTATATGTGTGGAAGTCGATGTGTGAGGGGACCGTTAAAATCCCCAACCCAAAATCTGAGCATTAATGTTTGCTTTAATAAATAACCTCATGTTTGTGTAAACACAATCTGGCGAGACATTAGTCAACAGTTTGGGTGTTTGTAAATATAGATGGTTAAATTCGGCAGCAAGGGTTTGTCGCGTTGGCAAGCTCGCAAACGAAATTCGATATCCGCCCGGGTCTGCGTTTGCTTTGCCGAAGCGTTCAGTAAAACACGGGTTGTTAATTTTAGAAACGCTCGGGCTGAATTTGGGTTAAGGTGATAGCTGAACATCTCTCTCGCGGACCGCGTGTGTGTGTGTGTGTGTGTGTGTGTGTGTGACAGGATAAGATTTATGAAGCCCTACAGCAGGTAAGGTGCTCTTTGTGTTTCTGAAATCTGACACACACTCACATTACACTGGAAATTTGCTGTACAAGCAGTTGTGCACACACACTCATTATATTAAAACACACATACAGTGAGAGACAAAAGAATCGTAGGAGAGAGAGAGACAGAGAGAGGCTATTACTGCTAGTCTATATATAAACATATATAGCAATATATCAGCAATGATTTTTCTGGCCATTTAAAACAATGCATTTAAATAAAGCGCTACTTTAACACTGACGACAGATTGTAACATTCTCATGCAGTTTTAGAGTTGATTTTTGTAAATTAGTTCCGATTGCATTGATTCAAAGTTCCGATTCAACGATTCAACGATTCGTTCGTCATTGCTTGTTACATTGTTTACAAAAGGCATTTAGCATGTTTTAAAATGTTTTGGCAAAATGATTATCAATGCAAGAAATCCAGCTAAATATTCAGGTTTATTAATAAGCATTCTTAAATTTGGTGTATATACAAAAATGATTAAATACTATTTTTCTGCGTATTCATTTTTGTGAAAAGCTTGTGCAATATTTAACTTGTTTCACTGTTAAACGTTTTGAATCAACTTGCCACAGTGACCGTCTGATTATTTCTGTGATTTTGAAGGCGTTTATTTTTCAAATGCGTTTTCTTCATCTGTATGACCCGGGCCTGTTCTGACCCAGGCCTGTTCTGACCCAGGCCTGTATCACACGATACCTCCGGAGTCCACAGAAAGTTCACGTGAAAATATAATACCGGGAGTAAGCGCTGAGGCTTTTTTAACGACGCAGCAATTACAAGATGAGCGCTCGCTAAACGCGGCTAAATGTGACGGGTTCGAGAGAGAATATGATGATTACTGGAGTCCTGTGAAAAACTCGCTGCTGCCGTCTTCAGCTGCCAGGAGGAAAAATAGATGTGGAAATAAAGGAGAGTGATCAGAGAGAAGCGAGATGAAATGATAATTTGTGTTAATCGGATACAATTGCCTAGCAACAGGCACGGGGCGGGTATACCGAGATAATCACTGTATTTAACTGCTTTTGTTCTCTTAGTTCAGAACGAGTGATTGAAGAAAGTATAAAAAGAGAGAGAGAGAGAGAGAGAGAGAGCAAGCAAAGGGAGAGTGAGAAAAATACACACACACACACACACACACACAGTATATATATAGAGAGAAAGGGAGAGACTACATCAGAAAATTGTTAACTGAAACTTCATTACTGTGGTGAAACTACGGTAAAACTATACTAAACTATAAACTATACGGAAACTATAAAACTACGGTTATTATTGTAATTGATTTGATGTTATTTGTTGCTTGTTTTTCATGATTTTAATTATTGTTATTAATGAATCGTTTTAAAAGTTGAAATATGTTATTAATTCATATTTCAACTTTTATTTACCTACTGTATACTGTTGTAGTCAATATTATGGTAGTATCTACAAAACACCGTATTACCGTGACGCCCGTCCAAAAAGCACGGTTAGTACTTTAATTGTATTCCATTTAAACATGAGAAGTGTTAATAGTAAATTACTATCGCATTTAAATCCATTATAAAACCTCTACATTAGATTAGTAAGTGCTGTGAGGATCGAACCCGTGACCTTGGCGTTGCCAGCGCCAGAAAAACTCCCAATTTATCGCGCAGAAAGTATAAATAATGAGTTTGGTGATTTTACGCACCTTGGCCGAATCTTTGGGCAGGTCAAAGGGAATCCGTTGGCGTATTTTGGGCGGTAGTTGCGTCAGCACCTGATTCTTGAGTCGGCGAATCATAATCTCGTTCAAACGCTGGTGTAATTCGTCCAGATGAGACGCACCATGACAATCCCACTGTCTCCTGCGCCCGAAATACCTGCAGGAGACAAATAACACAAACACACAAACATGTTACTCTGACCCTTTGTTTACAGCTGCAATCCGTAACTTTTGCCTCTCCGTCGCCATCTCTGTTTGAAACATAAAACTGCAGCTTACTTTACGTACTTTTCTTTATGTACGACGCAGTCAAATGAAGCCAAACTGACATTTACAGGGAAATCCGACCCGACAGCTCAAATTATAAATCACTATTATAATCTTACTGCTGTGAATCGGGGTAAGATAGGGAGATCGTGTTGAACACTGACCTGTTATGTACTTGCTCAATAACTGATTTTTGTTCATTTATAACCCAGAAAAGTTACAGACTGCATGTTTGTTTATTTTGTGTTTAACAGTTTGTTTACTGTAGTCAGAACTACCACAGTAAATATGAGTGACTTTGGCAGCAGTTTTTGTAAGACTATCGGAAATGATCATCAGATTTGTCTTGACTGTTCAGATATAGCTGTAATGAAACTTGTTTTTGTGCCAAGCGTGCATGTACAATTTCATGACCCAGTAGAACTGACAGGTAAGTAAATTTGTGCACTTTGAAGGGTTTCCTCAGTAGACTAATTTGTACTTAGACATCTTGTGTTGTTCTCTGTCGTTTCATGTCTCTGCTGTAGATTTGATAAGCACAAAAAAAAACTCAGTTTCATAACTCATATCCAAACATCACGATATTGGCGCACGCACACACACACATACACATACACACACTCACACACACACACGTCATGTGACTATATTTTGTATCAATGCTAAGACTTAAGACAGTAAACTTCAATCGCTAAATAATTCATTCATTCTGTTCTAAAGCTATAGGCTATTAAAAAGCCCAATTTATTATCTTCGAAAACTGCTTCAGGAATAAACGAGTAAAACGCCATCTAGATTTAGTGCAAAACGCTACTCATACGTTTTATAATTAAAATGAATGCAGGCATAACATAAAACAAACTGCTCGGCACTGATGCGGTTTTGTTAATTTGTCATTCGAATGCTGTGTTATACATCAGATGAGAGAGGTTTTCACTTGTAATGTGCGTTGCAGTATTTTTTCGCGTAGTCGCTCCAGGTTCCAAATCTCCGTGGATACAGCGCGTCGATTTGCATGAAAAGCTGTAGGCGAGAGAGATAAATATATTAAAACACACCAAATGTACATGTTGACATCATGTCGATACAATACCTACAGTTGGTAGTCACGAGCAGAAAAAAAAGGAAACTTTTATAAGGACCTCAAACCTTGTGCATCAGGAGTGACTTTATTAAAACTCGTCAGCAGATTTCTGTTTACAGGCAGTGTGGAGTGAACACTCCGCGGATTAAAGCGAGTATTACGTTCATAAAGCGCAAACGCGTTTCCTTCAAGAGAAATTCTCACGGCACACATTACGTTCAGTTAGTACGAGCTACACGGCGATTATTTTGATGAATGTAGAAAACAGAACGTTCTTTGAAAGAAGTCCAGCAGGTCTGAGAGACTCTTAAGAAAACAACAAGAGGATGTTGCTATAAGCACAAAGGGTTTGTCTCTGTCTATTGTTCCTAAATGTTAGAAACCTGCCTCAAGATCTCCTGAATAATGTTTCATGTGATCTGCATACATTTTACAACAGTTCTTTTCAATTCTGCCCACTGGAAATTAGTGGAATGGCGTATTTTCAATATTACAATGACCAAATTGACATTATATTGTCAAAAATCATATAGGTTTAGGAGAGCTCTGTGTTCTTATCCCTGTGACGTACAGCAGTTATTCGAATCCAAGATTCCTCCGTTTATTTCGTCGCGAAAATCAAAAGTGACGTTGTGCGTCAAAACCTGTCAAACCGCTAAACAAAGCTGTCCAAAATTGTCATGACGACATTTTTGTTTAACAATGTGACATGCATGTAAACGTGGATAAAATGAAAGAGAGAGAGAGAGACAAGTAGAGCTAGACAGTGTGAGAAGGGGGGGGCATCCAGGTGCACCAATAATATTTGTAGCTTACACAGAGTAATAACTGCAGAGATGAGCACTGTGCTTCAGAGACCAGAGAGAGAGAGCGAGAAAGAGAGAGAGACTTCCAGTCTTCTCATTTAGAGCCAATGCTCCAAGATCACGTATAACGGCCTCATTTTTACCCCTCACCCCGTGGCATTGATATTTAGCCCTCTTGTTAAAGGGTTAAACAAACACCCGCACCCGCATAATACCGAGGGCAACAGAACAAGGTGAAGGAACCGTCTAATACAGGATGAGAAAGCCAACCGCCCGCGACCTACGGAAACGATGCCCGTGTCAAACTGCCAGGCCGCTCGCTAAAAGGATAAACGCTGAAAAAATGCCTCCGCTTGACTGATTGATTTAATTTCGCCGCGAGCGAGTCATTAGGGCCGGTGTGCTAGTAAGAGCATGACACATTTCCAGCTGTCAGTCTATGGAAGATATGAACATTGCTGTTAATTTTGTTTAGTAATAATATTGATTTTGAACGTAAACGAATCTGCCGCAGATTCGTCTGCTGCCAGAACAGGAAGTCCATATAAGGCTCGTTTAAAAAAAGGGATTGTTTTACAGTGTGTACAATAGTAAAATAAACGATTTTAATATCTCGGGGGAAACTTATCAAAATGTATAGTTTATGATTTTATTGCACCTCAATTTTGCGTGACATGAGCAAATGAGTGTAGCGCGTGAAATATTTCGGCTAATGACAGAATCTCCTCCTGCATATTACCAAACGGCTTAATAAATCAAAGCCAATGACACACAGATCTGGAGAATCATACTTCCTCTGGTCTGCCCAGCGCGGGTGTGCCAGTGAGAAGGATGGCGCGCTTTGCGCTCTGAATGATTGGCACCAGTAATTTACTGCGAGCCGCGTTACGAGACTTCAGGTAATGCGATTCGTCCACAAGCACGACGCTAAAACGCTGCTTGTTCAGCGCCTCCAGCAGGGGGCGCGCGTCTGTCGTGAGCAGCCCATATCCCAGTATAGTTACTTTACTGGTGCTGATGCTCCTGAAAAAAAACAGACAACGAATTAATACTTTGGAATTAAACTTGCAAAATAGTTCACGTAACTATCATACGTTTACAGATGCGTGACATATAAATGGTCTAATTTTACTTTGTACTCTTCATTACTTACAAAAAACTACAGATTTCAGCTTTAATCTAGTCATACTGCACACAATTTTGTGTTATTCTTAATAAAAAGAAACGTTTTTAAAAAAAAATTTTTATTGAAACAACACATTTCTCTACATCAGAAATGGCTTTTCTGCTTATGTCACCGAGGCAATATTAACCAATCACCACATAGCTGTGGTTCACCATCCAATCGAATGTTAATAAAAAATTAAGTCACACCTACATTATTTGCCAATAAACAAAGTAACTTAACCGACAAACAGAAAGAAATCGCACTGGTGCGTGCTTACAAAATATACATAAAACTATAGTTTATACGAATATAATTTTTCTAATATTAGCCTTATAATTTCCTGTCACAGTGTGTGTAAAGACAGCTTGTGTAATACTGAGAAAACACGATGCTTGTTTCCTCTTAGCATTATAAGCCATTAGAGTTCAAATTCAGCGTGCTGACAGGAGACGTTGCCATGGTAACGACTTTACAGGTCGACTCAACCCGGTCAGAATTCTCAGGGTAAACGGAGCAATTTGAGCACCTCTTTTTAGAAGCATTAGTGCCAGGCAAAAAACCAACATGACCCCCACGACTGCTCGGGCTGTGCAATCAATCCCAGCATGCTTTGTGAAAAAGCGTCCCTCAAAAGATCCTGCTGTATGCTAAGATACCGCAAAAACGATACGTTAGCCGTAAAGGGGAAGATAATTAAAGATTTGTTTCACTCTCCAAGCACCTGATTTGATTCCAAACGTCTGTGGTGTAATTTGTCATTTTGCAGCCACAGAACAAACCCTTTTTTATACAAATGCGTTTTCTGCAAGCAGGGTTTCTCATAACTTTCCGACGCGCCTCATAAAAGTACGCGCGAGGGGAAAAATACGTATAAATCAAGCGATGTCTTCCTAACTTTTCCCGAGGCATCCGCAAAGTCACACGTGCTCGTAAATTTCACGAATCAATTTTGCCTCTGTGATTAAACTCGGACACAGCGCGTAACAAATCAATCTTTCATTTCGCGAAACAAATCTCTGTCACCAACGTAGACGTCCACAAGTACGAACCGTTAACCTCGCTAACGTTTCAACAACATTAACGTTGAGATGCTGATTGCGGATGGGTTGTTCTCAGGCTGATTCACACAATCCTGACAAATCAATTTATTAATTTGGTATTATAAATATTTTAAATGGATTTTAACTGCTGGTGGTTTGTCGTACATTGTGTCGGTTTTGCTCTCCACCAGGTTGATGTCTCTGGGATCCAGGTCTGGAATCCACTTCTCCAGCTCCTCAATCCAGGGGTATTTTAGGGATGAAGGAACAACGATCAACAGTGGCCATTCGTTTCTGTAGATGTACGCCACAGATATGGCCTGGATGGTCTTTCCTAAACCCATCTGATCGCAAACAATTAAAGAAACAGTTAGTGCTGGAACATGTGTGAGTGCGTGTGTGTGTATGTATCTGCCAACATGTAAAATATACATATACATGTAAACATGTACAATACACACACACACACACAATGTAATTTAGTACTTATTTACTGCAGTCAGCTGGTTTTGATTGGATACACAGACGTTGATATGAATTTAAAGCTGCTACTGGGTTCTGTAGATGATGCAGCGTTTGTAGCTTGTTCTTACAGCAGTTGTTTCGAAATTTCTCATTCATTTTAGGAAAATAACTCCACAAGTAACCTGCAAGTTCATGTTTCAACCAGAGGTGGCGACTGAGAGCCGACAGTTACAGACTGCAGCTTTAAAGTAGAAGAAAATGCTGCCCATACTATCATACATATTCTTTAAAGCTGAAAAGTCTCTTTACAATACTCAATTACGCGGTCAGTTGCATTTCGTGATTTGCATTCGGCATTGTTTTCCCCGCGGGTGCGTGATCCAATCAGAGCAGAGCTTTGAGAACTCCACCAGCTGAGATCCACCGCTGAATTGGACGGTCAAACTCTTTTCGATTCAATATAAATTTGAAACAACTGGGAGGACAAAAGTTGTACATTCCAGATCCAATACTGCGCACACGCAGGGAAATTGCTTTGCGTTTGTCCACACCAGGCAGATCTGGGGTTCTGAGGAGACGCTGGGAAAACCAGATTTAATTACAGCCAAGAAAAGCAAGATGCTCTTACCTCGTCTGCGTTCATACACCTGCAAAACAGACACAGAAATAAATGAAGCACATCAAACACACGGTTACAGAGTTCAGACAGCAGAAGTGATCCATCAGTCCTGCTTTAAAGAATTACTCTTCGAATCTCCATTTTAATTCCATCCGAAATAGATGTCCAAAAAGACATTGATCCTGCAGGTATTGTGAAACCTGGGCTTTCTCAACAGTGCACATTGTTCAATATAATTTCCGCACACCTGAGCGCAACAGTATCACGCTGGCGGCCAGAGGGGGCAAACAAAAACAATCTCGCAGCAGAACCGTGTGGAGGGTTCATTTACAAGTTTTTGTTCACCTAAAAGATTCCTGTCTCTCTGACCAACAGAAATAAAGTCTGAAGTACTAAAATAAATCACTTTTACTTAATGCAAATGCCTCCTGTTCTGATTGGCTAAGCCAACTGTCATTAATGAGGGCGATGGTTGTGATGTCACATGACGATCTGGGAATAAACCGTTCGTGCAGTTTGTGCGAGTGAGGGAATGTTGCGTTGAGAACGTTTGAGATCTGTACAGCACGCTGAACATTCATTTCAACAGAGCAAAAAAAAACCCCACGACTTTCTGTTTTTAGTCACGTTTCAAATTTAGGCCTCACATATTCTGCCTCTGTTTCCTGGCAAATAAATAAAACTACCAAAACAATCGACGACATTTGCATCCTGCTGAAAGCAGTAAGGAAACAAAGCATGTAAAGTTTATTGGGTTTGGTTAGTGAAATGTCACTGCATCAGGAGACGCTGTACTCATCGTTCAAACGGAGGAGCTACTCATTAGAGGAACGTTTTCGCTCACTTTCAGCTCGCATTTTTAAGCTGATCTTATACGGATTCGTTCAGGGGAAATATTTAATTGCTTGTGCGTCGGGCAAAGTTCACGGATTTACAAATGAAGCGGATACACTGACTGGCACATTATCAATGTGTTTAGCGGTTCATTTAGGTAATTCTGTTACTACAAGTGTAATCGTATACAGTAGCACACATTAATGTATTACAGTATAAGTATAGTTACAGAACAATAGTACATTGTACAGGTGACGCGTGTTGAAAAATATACTGTCACACTTTTAGGAGAACATGCAAATTAAAATCTACCATGGTAACGTAGTGAGATGGTGAAATGTAATGTCTTGGAGTCATTCAGTAGAGTCCAAGCGTCTGTAGTGATTTATTTCAGTTAAAGCTGCAATCTGTAACTTTCACCTCTCTGTCGCCATCTCTGTTTTAAACATGAAATTGCAGCTTACTTTACATACTTTTCATTATGTATGCCAAACTGACATTTTCCAGGAAATCGGACTCGACAGCTCAAATTATAAATCATTATTATAATCTTACTGTTATGAATCAGGGTAAGATAAGGAGATCGTGTTGAACACTGATCTGTTATTTACTTGCTCAATAACTGATTTTTGTTCATTGTAACCCCAAAAAGTTACGCATTGCAGCTTTAAATTAAGCATTTTTAAAACGTAACAATTTTTGGAGAAAATTAACTTTTTTAAACACAACAGTTTTAAACTGGTTTTAAATGTCAGATATTTAGTGTGGTCTTAAGAGTTTGGGACCCGAGTTTCTCACAGAACTTGGGTAATACAATTCGTGTACAAGCACACCAACTTTTATACAAGTAATAAAAAAAAAATTATAATAGAGCTGTGTGACATTTTTATTCTATATTGATAACAGCACAAAGTGACCTCCTGAAATATCTGAGTCACAAATACAATTTAAAAATTAGAGAGAGAGATGTAGAGAGAGAGAGGTACAGAGAGAGAGAGAGGTACAGAGAGAGAGAG
>JAZGTJ010016379.1:928-12718 GCA_036877575.1 Botia almorhae
GTTTCACAACTACCCCCCCATCTTGTTTTTGCTCTTTTATCAAGTTTTTAAATCTGTAAATTAAAATCTCAAACTGTACTTTACAATCAGCTGTAGGCTGTGAAAGGCACCTGTTTTGTTAAATAACCAGACTGTGAAAGACAAAAGACTTGTATTACTCTTTCCCTCTTTTGCAGAATGTGTTTTTAGTCCTAAATCTGAGTGTGTGTGTGAGAGTGTTTGAGAGAGAGAGTTTGTGTGTGTGTGTGTGTGAGTGAGAGTGTTGTGTGTGTGTGTGTGTGTGTGTGTGAGAGTGTGTGTGTGTGTGTGCGCAGATGTACCTGCATGCCTGTGTGTTGCATTATATGCGGCAGCTAGCAGTGAATCTGCTTCAGACTGTTACCTCTGATCTGTTTGTCGAGTGTTTTATATGCTTGGCTTTTATAATGTGTTTATTGTCGGTTATTGTTTTTGAAGTACAGTTATTTGTGTTGTGTGAGCTCAGCGTGTTGACTCTGTGTAAGTGAGTTTTCTCGGCTCACTCCTTGAATGAAATATTGGATATTTTATCAGGCAGAGCTGCAGAACTTCTTCAAAGGTCCTCACAAACTGTGCTTGAAACACTGAAAAATTGTAAGAACTGCCTGTCAAATAAACAGCCCCTCAAGATTCATCATCGCGGAGAACCTGAGGAACATGGGCTCAAACAGAATTTAGAGGAAATCTTGAGAGGAATGGCTCCTGCTTTAAGGGAGTGTGTTTGAGAGACCCTGACTGACAGTTCTACAGACATGTCTGACAGTGAAGCAGCACAGACTGAGACACAGTCACCTCACTGCTGTCACACTCCTGCCCTCTCGTCTCTACATAATTCTGCTTTTCTTCTTTTTCTGCAGTGTGGTTTGGCTTTCTGCTAACAGCAGTCAATGATCAAAACAGCATTTATTCTCAGTTTCTGGGTGTTTTTGATGTGTTATAATGAGTGAGTATAATGCCGGACTGTTGTGTGTTTAATCCCACATCAAAACAAGGGGATCAGATGTACAGTGACGTCCAAAAATCTGAGCTATCAAAAAACTATTTGAAGTTTTCCTGCTTAATTCTGGATTTAACGTTTTGGCAGAAATATTTAGGATTGCTCCAGGTCACTGATCAGACATACATTTCTGACATTGGCCATGATAACTCCTGTATGAAAGGTCAGATTTGTTTGCTTTTGGAACGTATTTGGAACATCTCAATAACGCTGGGATCATGTGGATGAACTCATTCAGTTCATGTCCTCTCCAGTGCTGCGGTTATTAACTCTTAAGTCTCATTTTCTCAAGTATAAGTCTAAATATCTCATTTCTCTTATTAAGTGTTTCACTCTAATTGCACTTTTTTAATTTGAAACACCACTGAAGGTCTCAGATCTTTCAGATGCCGCTGTACGGGTCTCCAGAAGTTTCAAACGGAACTGTCTGTTTGGGGTTGAATATCTGTTTTTTGTCTCACTCATGTCTGAAATATTGATGGAATAACAGAAGCTCCAGACGTTGTTTATTTCTTTGAAATGAGAGAAAACATTTGAAAGTGTAGTTGGTGCATATGATATTTCTCCACATTTTAAACGTGAATGCAAATAACAAAATACATAACAGGAAATTTAATAATATTGTTTTTGTAGACATTTGTAGACAATTTACAGTTAGAGTACAGATTAAAGACATTTCATCAAAAAAAATGTATTAATATTTTTACAACACTGAAACCAAATACTTTAAAATGAATCCCTCAACAGTGTTTTTACTGTGTAAAGTTCAGTGTCCAGCAGATAGCAGTAGAGAGACTGACAGCTAAAGCATGAAGTTGTTATGGCAACCAGATTCATTGTAAGTTGATCTAAGTTCTTAAATAAAGTTCAGGTAAATACAGACAAGATGCATCTTTCCTGCTCTGCATGTCATATTATACTACATAACATGGATACTTCATTTTAAGATGGTGAGACCAGGAGTAACATTTTTTTGTAAACTGTTAAAACCGGGACTCCTCTGTGTAAACTGGGACTCCTCTGTGTAAACTGGGACTCCTCTGTGTAAACTGGAACTCCTCTGTGTAAACTGGGACTCCTCTGTGTAAACTGGGACTCCTCTGTGTAAACTGGGACTTCTCTGTGTAAACTGGGACTCCTCTGTGTAAACTGGGACTCCTCTGTGTAAACTGGGACTCCTCTGTGTAAACTGGGATTCCTCTGTGTAAACTGGGACTTCTCTGTGTAAACTGGGACTTCTCTGTGTAAACTGGGACTCCTCTGTGTAAACTGGGACTCCTCTGTGTAAACTGGAACTCCTCTGTGTAAACTGGGACTTCTCTGTGTAAACTGGGACTCCTCTGTGTAAACTGGGACTTCTCTGGGTAAACTGGGACTTCTCTGTGTAAACTGGGACTCCTCTGTGTAAACTGGAACTCCTCTGTGTAAACTGGGACTCCTCTGTGTAAACTGGGACTTCTCTGGGTAAACTGGGACTCTTCTGGGTAAACTGGGACTCTACTGGGTAAACTGGGACTCTTCTGGGTAAACTGGGACTCTACTGGGTAAACTGGGACTGTACTGGGTAAACTGGGACTCTATTTTCAGTCATCTAATTGGATTTCTGGCATATAGAACGTGACAGAAAGAAATGTGATTCTGGGTAAATCGGGACTACTGGGAAAATATTTGTCAGTTTAGTGTTACTGTATGACACATGAGCATTGTCACTAAATCTCAACTGTATACTGTAAAAAGTATGTTGAAGGTAATCAAGGTTTTTTTATGTACATGTAGTGTAGATCAGAAGTTCTGCACTGGTTCTGCTTCAGCACACAGACTGTAAATTACATTTTAAATGACAACCCTCACAACTTCCAAAGTTGTTTATTGTAAATAAAGGTACAAAATTGTAAACAAAAGAAAACAAAATATCCCTAAGACATCATTAAAATGTATTTCTTTGTTTATTGTTGGTTTCTTAATGTCTCTTAAGCTTCAATGCACAAACCGTTTGTGGTCGGAAACAAACTTTATCTTTGAGAGTTAAAGCTGTATGTAATGTAGACTGGTCTGTGTTTTATTTCATCTTTGCTTAGTTTTGTTCAGGTTTATTGAGGTTAGATGCAACACATGCTTATCTGTTTCATGTGGCTAAATCTGTTCTAACTAGGCATGTATTTATGTTTGACTTGTGTTTTTATTTGACTTATAATTGTGAATTCTAGAGCTTCGACATAACAAGAAAGATGCATATTAAATATAAAAATAAGCGAACACTCAGAAATATTTACATTTGAATTGTTTTAGCTTATTTTAACACTTGTTTTGTCTTGAGCGGTCCTAGAGGCCCGACCCTCTGGTTGCTCTTTATTTTCTCTTTATTTTCAGAGTATTAAT
Organism: Botia almorhae; assembly: GCA_036877575.1. NCBI lineage: Eukaryota > Metazoa > Chordata > Actinopteri > Cypriniformes > Botiidae > Botia > Botia almorhae. The sequence continues at coordinate 4,323 of JAZGTJ010016379.1, forward strand.
GGTGTTATTTTCAGTCATTCAGTCAGAATTGAATTTCTGGCATATAGAAAGTGACAGAAAGAAATGTGATGTTTATTCATTTTCCTGCCACTTGAAGTGATGATACTTTTGGAAACAGATTTTATTGAATGATTTTTCATTTTAAAACTGTTACTGTGATATGTTGCACTATTGTTACTGAATAAGTTTTTTTGTGTATTTTTTGTGTTGTATACTAAACTAAGATGATACTCATACATATGTATTTAAATGACAGTGACCCTACGTTTAGACCTTTGGTCTTGTTCATTTCTAACTGTACAATATTTAAACTCAACAATATTTAAATATATTTATCATGTCGGCTCATGTCAGACAGTGCAGTGTTTTCATGTCACAGCACACACAAACTCACTGGTTTTGCTCACAAACTCACTGGTTTTACAAACCTCTTAAATGGTTTGGATCAGTCAGTATCTTTCATAATGGATTTTGTCCCCTAATGTAGTTAGAATCAGTAATATTTCAGTAGCTGTACAAAGCGCTTACATGTGTATTACAGAGTCTGTCTGATCTCCTCAGGGGAGAGTCAGAAGACTTTACTGTCAGAATGAATCCACCAGAGAGATTCTCTATTAAACCTGGACATCTACAAAACCAGTATCTGATTACTAGCAGTTTAAGCCGACATGATGTTATTGGTGGATTCAGAGTCCTTTATACTTAATAATGATGAATATTATGCCAAATCATATTTTGCTTTTATCTCCTCTTGTCCACATGTTTGTGTCAGGCTTAGAGGACAGCAGATATCATGAGTATGGAATGAAAACAATCTTCACTTCTACAGTGAAACAAATCTGTGTGTGTGTGTGTGTGTGTGTATTTATTTTATATTCTATATTGTAGTAATTGTTTTGCTTGATGAAGTTCTGGTTCTGTATAAAACTTAAGAATGTTATCTATTTATATACAGTATTTTGTGGAATTGAGGAAGTATAACATCTAAAACATATAAACAAGCTTCGGTAAACTGCTGTGTTTTGTGTCTGATGATCTCGGCTCCTTCAGGTCTGTGTTCTGTGTCTGATGATCTCGGCTCCTCCAGGTCTGTGTTTTGTGTCTGATGATCTCGGCTCCTTCAGGTCTGTGTTCTGTGTCTGATGATCTCGGCTCCTCCAGGTCTGTGTTTTGTGTCTGATGATCTCGGCTCCTCCAGGTCTGTGTTCTGTGTCTGATGATCTCGGCTCCTCCAGGTCTGTGTTTTGTGTCTGATCATCTCGGCTCCTCCAGGTCTGTGTTCTGTGTCTGATGATCTCGGCTCCTCCAGGTCTGTGTTCTGGAACAGTAACTCTGAACTCGATGATGTCTCGCCGCTGCAATAGGTGGCGCTGTGCGCTACTGTTAGTTTACGAGACACGAAGGAGAAGAAACAGTATGCTGACTTACACTAAAGTCGAACCAAATCTAGAGAATCTTCAAGAGTCTTTAAAAATCAAAGGCTTTGAAGTGTATCCGTTCAAGGTAATGCGTTTGCGTCAATATACAAAAAAATTAAAAAGTTAAAAGCGTAATAAGAAAACACATAGATGGTTGTTGTGATATGCGCAGTGTTAAATCCTTCATATGAAATGTAATCAGTTATAGTCTAGGTGATAATGTGTCTTTTATACCTTGTATATTAAAATATCAGCATGCTTTACACTCATTATCACGTTCATTTCCCAACAAACCAGCAGTGCATTTGACTTATTTATAATAATATCACGTGCTGTCTGCACGTGCACAGACCCAAACATGACAAAAGCCGTTTGGGCAGCATTACTTTTCCTGCTCAACTGTACAGCTGCAGTGTGAGCTAAATGCTGAGCCGAATGTAAACCAGTAATAGTGATTCATGTTTCTGACAGGTGGGATGGTACAATGCCGTGACAGCTTCAGCTCATCAGCTCTCATACCCCACAGACAGTCTGGCTGTGGTGGTCATCAGCACACCAGCAGTGTTTGAGAGAGTTTTGATCCCCTTCCTGCAGACTCACAGCTGTGAGGGGACCAGAGACCCTGTAGATCAGAGCATTGCTCACACACTTTCATCCAGTATCTCTCTGGTACAGTCCAATGACATGCATTACTGGAGCTACAACATAAAAATCTATAAATCACATAGATTTCCATTTCCTGTAATAGATTGTCTGACCTATATCACAGACTTTGTGTCATTCACTCTGTTTCTGTTGCTCATTGTCATGTATTCAGTGTTTTCCCCATCAGTCTGTGGAGGTGATGTATGACTATGAGCTGCTGCCCAACAGGCGACCAAAGTTTCTTGCTCAGACAGCGGCCCACGTGTCAGGAGCAGCATTCTACTACCAGAAATCAGACATCCTCAATCCACCATGGGGTGACAAGGTCAGTGGGCCAGAGTTGAAAATGGAGGGGGGTGGGAATCGGGGGGGCAGAGCCTGAGACAGACATAACTGGCATATATCATTTGTGTTATACAAGTAACATATTTTGCACAATGGCACCTACAGCAGTTACCACTGGTCCAGTAATGTGGCAATAGATATCGCTCCAGTCCAGTGTTTTTAACCAGAGGAATTGTTTTCTCTTGTATGTCCATTTGCCCTGCAGAAGATGTTTGGAGTGTGTATACACCCCAGGCTGGGGGGCTGGTTTGCCATACGGGCCCTGCTGATCATGAAGGATGTTCATGTGGGAGCAGAACTTGAACAAAAAGCTCCTCCAGACTGTGTGAGCTCTCAGGAGGATAGAATTGAGCTTCTGGAGAGATTTAACTTCTGCTGGGAAGACTGGAGCTACAGAGACATTATACCTGCAGAGGAGCGTTACTCTTCTCAGCAGAAAGAGTATTTTCTGACTCCTCCAGCACTGCGGGGGGCACTGCTCAGACAGTGGGGCTTTATGACAGAGACTGACACTGAAAAGCAGAGCAAACAAACAGGGTTAGGTTTGTTTGTTCCACTTCACATGTAGTGTTCCACTACCTTATAATGTAATATGTATTATGTTTCAATACATGTATTTATCCTGAGCTGTTTTTTTTCAGTCCCTTAATCTCTTTAATATGGCTCAGCCTTTCGTTATAAACCACACCACAACAGCAAAGTGACAAAATAAAAGAAATAATTTGCTTAAAATGTTTTGCTGACCTCAGTGGCACACAGACCTGTTTCATTTCAGATGTCCTCTCTCACCTGTACCCTAGGGTGAAGTGCCCAGGCGACTCCATTATGCTTATCACCAAACACAACATCTTGTGTGTAATATGTAAACTCTTATTTAGCTGCCTGCACATCACTGTGCACACTGCGTTTCCCCACATGTAGTTCATTTGTACAGATTTGTTTCTCTCTGTGTCTGTGCAGTAAGTAAAATTGGTACTTGTATTATTATTATTATCATCGTTTCATTTATTTTTTATTCATGTATTTTTGTATGTACTCCCACCCCTCTATGGTCTCCATTCAGCAGTACAGATCTTTGTTTTCTCTGAGCCCTGCACTGTTCACACTGCATCAGCAGATCTCTCAGTATGGGGTTCTCAGGGCTCATGGGTGCTGTAGTTTTGTTAGCTGTGGTTTGTAGGGTAGCAGTCATGACAGAAAGGTTTGGTGACAGACACAGATTCACTGTTTGCAGAGAATGAGTCTGTATGATTGATGCCACTGAGCCCATCGTGAGCTCTGCGGGTCCTGGAGAAACCCAGATCAGCTAATGGTGCATATGCTGAAAGTGTAACCGTCAGTTTTTGTTTACTTACAAGCACCGTTGTCTTCAATGTAGAATGTAGAATGCTTCTATCAGCATTCATCAGCATTTTAACCATTTAAAAAGAAAATTCTTAAGAAAATAATTTAAAGAAAAATCTGAAAAGTTATTTAAAGGGCTTACGTCTGTTGAGTGTGTGTGTGTGTGTGTGTGTTTTATGTGTTAGGTGTTGTGGGCAGTCTGAGGGTAATGCTGGGTGATCAAATAAACCACTGGATGACACTGAACAGTATCCCCAAGTGTTACATAAGTGCCAATAAAACCTGCAGCCTACAATACAACTAACAAGGACACGCAGGCGGCTGTTCACACAGGTGTAGTCAGGAAGTGTTCAGGTGTAGTTAAAGCTACGGCTGATGAGGATTACTGCATCAGTTTCAGTCAGCCATCCTGATGTCATGAACCAATTGCAAACATTCTTCCAGGGGTCATTTCTGTTCCAATGCAAGCACACAAACATTTGTTTATTCAAATGCAAATAAATGTTTTTTTAATAATGAGATCTGACGTAATGTTCATATTTTACAAAACATAAGAACATCAACAGGAATTATGGCTTTGTAGTAACGTAAACATTTTCTTCACACACTGAACAGCAGGCTAACATTTGTCAAGTTGTTTTATTGCAAATATTAACCAATAACATATGCACAATAAAGTCAGTGCAGACGACCGTATTTCTGCTCTTGCTGTGTGGGGAAGCAGGTGGCTCTCCGGTGAATCGCTGATGCAGTGCTGTGTAGTCACCACAGGGCCCTCCATGACCTCATTTTTGACCACAAGTTCCCTGGTTCAAATCTGATGTCAGTCTAGCGTGATGTCCACCAGCTGCTGAAACCTGCTTAAAGCAAACGATCTCCGACACTTCTGGAAACATCTGTTTCTAAAGCATTTATGATTTTTCACAACATTTACAGTTTAACAGTTTCAAATGTGCTGCTGGTGTTTTACTGGGACGTTTGCTGTGGCCGCAACAATTCTGCCCAGATGTTACCATGACAACCGGTGTGTGTGTCTTTAAAATAAAAAAATCTGCATTTATTTGAGGTAAACCACACAAAAACACAAGCACAAACTTTCATTGCTATGGCTTTATAGACAGAGCGGTTTAAAAACAGCCCTGTTGTCTAAAGGTCAAAGATAAACACAGAAATCAGCATTAACAAAGCATTAACAAGTTGTGCACTGAGTGCTGTCAGCTTCCTCGTGCTCTGAGGATACATGATCACATATTAACATCACTATGAAATAATTCCTCTTTCATCTAGTCAGTTTGATTTATGCTCAATCAATCATATGTGAAACTGGTATTGGAACAACTCCCACTTAATGATACCCCTTTGTCGGTCTCTCTCTAGTGTACTTATATTGTGTTACTGGGTTTTCCTTGCACTCCTGTGCGAACAGGCTGTTTAGGGCACGTCCTCCATATGTCATCCAGCTGATCTTCATCTATGTATTCATAATCATGCACATCATCATCGTCACTTCTTTCGGTGGAAATGTTGTCCAGACTTCTGCCTTTGACAAGCGCTGAAAAATTCAATAGCGACACACAATCTTTAGTGAAGTAATGAAGTACAATTTTATTTCAGGTATTTGTCGTTTTTTATGTTGTAGTTTCATTTTCACTTTAATTGACACAATAAATTAAATGGTAAATTGTTCATTGATTGATTCTAGTTTTATAATGTGACTAACTTTAACTAACCTTTAATGTAACTTTAACTAGTGCTCTTTGCACTTATAGAGCAACAGGAAGCCACCGGGGTATATAGGACATGCTGCCGTTACACTTACCAGTTCACAACATTTACTGTGTCAAAGGCTTAACATGGGGCAGTTGTGGCCCACTGGATAGAGAGATTTGGTTTCCGGTTCAATTCCAGTGCATAGAACAACTGAGGTGCCTCTGAGCAAGTCACCTAACTCCCAATGATGCAGCGATGCAGTGCTGCCCACTACTCTGTGTGTGTGTGTGTGTGTGTACATCTATCTTTGTGAGAACCAATGTGACCAGTTATACCATCAGAGTGAGGACAAAGAGAGTAAAGTGAGGACATTTTGGCCGGTCCTCACTTTCTGACACCCCTTTAAAGAGTTGTTTGAGGGTTAAGAGGGTTTTAGGGTAAAAGTATGTATTGGGTTAAGGTAAGGTTTAGGGTAAGGGTTGGGGTTAGGCAGTTAGTTGGGATGGTTAAGGTTAGAGTAAGGGGCTAGAGATTCTATTGTGTCAATGAATGTCCTCACACTCCTCACCACTGATGGGTTAACTGCCGCGGTCACATTTCAGGTATGAGTTTCCATTCCTGACAGATACTTTCACTTTTAAACAGCATGTTCTTGCATTGCATCACAACGTTAAACACATGCTGTCCACTACAGTCCAATGAGAACATGAGGATTGACCTGTCCTACCTTTCTGTAGAGTATCTGTAGAAATGCCTTTCTGTAGAGTATCTGTAGAAATGCCTTTCTGTAGAGTATCTGTAGAAATGCCTTTCTGTAGAGTATCTGTAGAAATGTTGACTGGACTGATCAGAGTCTTTCTGTCATCTTCATGTTTAGGGTCCGTGTATTCTGTGGAATCATCTCGCTAAAAAAAATGATTCAACATGAAGTCACATTTATTTAAAAACAGCACAAAAACAACAGCAATGGGTTTAAATAGGAGTTGGGGTTAAGCTGTCACTGTAAAATTGTACTGTAGAGTTTCTGTACTGTTTTAGATTAGTATTAACGTTTATTCATTGAACAGGAGTTGAAGAGTAGAAGCAATCAGATAGTTGTGTTATCATAAGTGCTCTGTTAGGGTCTGTGATGTTTAAAACTGTTGTGAACATCAGTGCAGTGAAAATACAGTTTACCTTTGAAGTGCAGCTGGAGTTCTCAGCGCTGGCATGCTCAGATCTGGAGGAATGGATCCTGGGTGGTCGTGGTGGAGGATCTCTGGGTTTTTTTGGAGGTCTTGGAGGGGGTGTCACCGTAGCAACCGCATATCTTCTCAGGGTAAAGTAACAATTCTCTGATATCTTCTCTATGTCTGAGCTTTTACTACACGCTGGACTCTCACCGGTCCAGCGCTGTTTGAGTTTAAGGGTCAGGTCTGTACGATTCACCGGCACCTCCTTTAACTCTGAGAGGTCAGGGGTTGAAATAAGGAGGCAGGGGTCAGAGATCTCCTCTTCAATGTGCAGAGCAGGCACTCCGGCCAGAACGTCGACCTTCAGAGAGAGGTCACGCCTGGACACCTTTACATTGAAGGGCATCGGGAACCATCGGCAGATCTCCGCCAGAGTATATTGCCGTTTGTCACTGAGAATCTCCATGAATCCGCCCTCCAAACACAGAGGAAGTCGTACAGATTCATTCACCTTCACCCCTGTGCTCTTCTTCATCACCTTCAGACATTCAAAAGCATCTGCCAGCCTCCTGTGTGAAACTGCACAGCTTTTTCCTTTAGTCACTAAAAACTGGTCTCCAGCTCGAACAGAAGAAAGGCCATTATATGGCGACTCAAAGTCTTTGGTGGCCACCACGTGTAATGTTTCTGTCTCGCTGCGTGCACGTTCCAGGTCGTAGGTGGTGGGAAACTGCCGCGGCCGGCGCTTGAAACGTCCGTTGTAAGACTCCGGAATGAGAAAGTGTCTTGGAGAGTCACTGCACATTTCTGAGGCCAGTATTCGCTTTGAATAATAAGCGTGATGGATGATCAGCTGCTCAGACTGTAAAAGAGATTTCAGCTCTGGAAAGAGACTGAATGAATGGTCACAGGACACCTCAGCAACCACTGGAAAATCCTCCACAGGACTCTTAAAAACCTCCTTGAGGGAGAAATGCTCCACAAATGAGTTGCAGTCAAACTGCTCCGTGACATCCACGACCTCCACATCCAAATTTGAGGGGATAAGCAAAACTTTCTCACTAGCTGTGGGAACAAAAGGGTCAGAGTTCAAGACACAGTGAGGAGCACAGGACAAACAGCAGGCTTATTCATGCAACACTGCAGAGGTTTATCTGCCAGGCCCCCCTTTTACACATAAACAAACACAATTTCAGAAAGATTTATTTGAAATATAATAATTAAAACATAATAATTAAAATTCAGTGTGACAACTTACTGAAAAAAATTTAACAAGGAACTAATAAATCACAAGCCAAGTTGTATAGTCTAATATATAATATATAGTGTATAGTCACTATAATGTATAGTACTACGAAGCTATTATTATTATCAGAGCATGTGAGCAGAGCATACCGCCACGAGAGGGTAGCGGCATTTTGTTGTCCAGTACAGCAGTACTACAGCATGTTACAGTACAGTATGTGACGCTGTTGCAAACAGGAACAAGTATACATAGACATTTTCTGTTGGCATGTTATTTGAGCGGACTTTGCTTTTCCATTAAGCATAAGCGGTACACAAGCAGAGAATTCATATGAGATATATGAATTCATATGTCATATAGATTTATAAAAATCATTCATATGAGATATATGAATTCATAGATCACGTAGATTAATAAGAATCATTCATATGAGATATATGAATTCATAGATCACGTAGATTTATAAGAATCATTCATATGAGATATATGAATTCATAGGTCATATAGATTTATAAG
>JAZGTJ010016380.1:0-12718 GCA_036877575.1 Botia almorhae
ACGAGGTTGAAGAAATGAGGGCGAGTAAACGATGACAATGAAACTCAGTCTAACCCGATGTGAGTGATGCCTGCTGGGTCCATTAGCCCGGCTTTCTCCTTGAGTGTTGAAGAGACCAGGCTGAGGCACCAGATATTCTTCTGCATCCAGGAGCTCCTTCACCTTGCCCCCCTCCTCTGCCAGCAGTGTGCGGAAGAACGCACTGTCAACGGGACTCGACAGACTCATCTGCTCGTCATTCTGCAGGAATCAGAGGAAGATCACCTGAGTATATCTGTGGTTATGAATAAATCACTGTACGAGGACAACAGGATTGTTATTCCTGTCATAAGTTCATACAGCTGAGAGATTTATACACACACTCACTTGAATGACTACGTAGCGCGGGGGGTCACGTGCCATAGCGCTGAAATCAGTTACAAGCTCCTTAAATCGTGGTCGACTGTCTGGATCGATCATCCAACCTGCCAAAGGTGACGTTCACATGATCAAACAGTCACAGACGTCATGTTTTAATAAAAGCTGCAGGTTAAGCTGCACATCACAGACAATCACGTCAACACCTCCTCAGTTTGTTCTGAAGAACTGCTTTTGAGGCTTTAACCAAAATACAAGCTTCTCAATTTTGCTTGTAGCTCCTGCATACAATATATTCAATAAAATAATTTCACTGATGTAAACAACTTTTAAACAGCATAATAAAAATCAAATTTGATCGAAAACACACTTGAATCAAATAAGCACACAAATGTCAGTGTTGTCATGATAAAACGGGCACTAACATTTGACCATGATCATGTAGACATCTATGGTACAGATGAGGGGCTGAGGGAGTCTCTCCCCCCCTTCCAGCAGGTCTGGAATGTCCCGTGCTGGTATGAGGTCATAGGGTTTCGCACCAAAGGTCATCAGCTCCCATACAGTCACCCCTGAGACAAAAAGAGATGTGCCTCCGAGGTTATTTTAAACCTGACGGTTCACATTTACACAAGAGTAACTGTCACCTCAGGAGAACACTGACCGTAGCTCCACACGTCACTCTGGTGAGTGAACTTCCTGTGTAAGATGGACTCCAGTGCCATCCATTTAATGGGCACCTACACAACACACACACACACATACACATTACACTGCCAGTCAAACGTGTAGAATCACTTTAATGAAATGTCGATCTTAAAACATTATGATCTGATGCGTAAATGTTTGAATTTAGTTTTATAGAAATCTTGTTACTTAGCATTTTGAAACAGTATCACACACAAGATGAACAGTTCCATCTAATTTACATATAAATACTTATTATTCAATACAGCATCATATCACTATGGCAATGACAACGTACATAAACAATCGTTACTGAAATCGGCTGTGTTGAGAGCTAGTTTGGGTGACATGCAAAATCGTGTGTTGTGTAGCTACAAATGAGTGTATAAGGTTCTATGAGGATGCTGCCTTAGAAAGTAGTTACTTCTGTAGACACAGTACAAAAACAACCTCACACACACACACACACACACACTCACCTTTCCCCCATCAGCGTGGTATTCTGTCTCGTCGATGTCTAGCAGTCTGGCCAAACCAAAGTCTGTAATCTTCACATGGTTTGGGTTCTTTACCAGAACATTCCGAGCTGCAAGGTCTCTGTGAACTAGCCTCACATCCTCAAGGTAACTCATTCCCTGAGACACAGATAAAATGAGTCAGGCGTGACTGTTCACAAGTGCAAACTTGTGAAATATGAAAGCTCTGATTGTCACACAAAGCTTTAGAAAGCTCCAGAGTAAAGCACACTATTCTTATAAATGACATGTAGCATATTTTGATGCTTATTTTTCTATGTTTTGTTATGGAACTTCTGGTCACGCTATGCTTTTGTTGAATGGAAAAGAGTGACATAAACGTCAGGCTCCTTTGTGTTCCAGAAGTTACACTGATGTAGAACAACACAGAGATAAATAAGGTGTGAAAAAGTTCAGTTACACACGATCTACAACATCTCGCGTGTTCCTCGGCCATCAGTGAATGTGACGCGGTAGAAGATGACTTACCTTAGCGATCTGAACACACCAGTTTAGGAGGAACGGAGAGCCGATGTGGTCCATGTTCTCTCTGACGTAGTCCAGCAAACATCCGTATGGCATGAGCTGAGTGACCAGCTGAACCGTGGAGGTGAGACAGATACCCAACAAACGACACACGTGTGGACTGGCCACACCCGCCATCACATACGCCTCCTGTTAACACACACGCAGACACACACACGTGATCCATTATGATCTACATTTACACTCACACATCCATGAAATAAATCTTTCATACTTACTGTGTTTAGTAATGACAGAATGCATCTATTAATAAAAGCATCTATTATTATGGGCTTTTCCAATGACGTTTCTGAAGGGAATATTAATAACAAGAGATTGAAGACGGAAATGAAGAAAAACACTCACGTCCAGGATTTCTTTGTTGGCTTTGGGCGACGTGTTCTCACGCAAAACTTTAATGGCCACTGGTATCTTTACATTCTCCCCATCAGGAGCCCAAAGACCCTGTTGACACCAGAGCAACTCCACTCAAACCAGTACTGTATTTAAATGACTGTTGAAACCATTGTTAAAAAAGCTAAACACACTTTCTCTTCATGATGGTTTAATGTTTAGCGGTTACAGGTTCGTTGGAACTCCCTTCAGCAATACTAATGATATATTATTGGTGTATTATTGACGTTAAATGCCTCCCCTGCAGCATTAATATTAATAACCCTTTATGAATGTGTTCCTGTGAGCTAACAAAACATTAGGAAAGAGTTTCAATAGGGCTGTGAAATTGCCACACTACAGAAGCCATGTGTGTTGACTACAGTGTTCAGCCCCTGAACACTCTCTCGATTAACTTACTCAAGATAAGAGCACATGAATGATTAAACAAATGTTTTAGTGGCGCGAGCTAACAGCCTGAAGTGAAAGTAACTCATTAGAAGTTTTAACTGTTCCAAGTTTGCTTTCCCATGCAGGTACAGCATGAGTCATGTCATGACATCATTCTCCTGCAGTGAGTCACGTGACTTATTTCAACACAAGTGACTGGCTGTCAAAATGGAACTAAGCCCCCATTAGCAAAACGGAGTATTTAATCCTGTGTCTCCAGGGATCAAATGGACAGATGAGAGCTACCAGTAAGATGAATAGGAATGCTAACAGATCACTTTCTCCAGGTACTATAGAGCTCCTGGTGTGTGCCGTGTATAACCTTGTAGACTGTGCCGAAGGCTCCAGATCCCAGCACTCGCAGTTTTTTCAGCTCTGTCTCTTTAAGGATTCTCATCTGGGCTTTATTAGGCGTTGCTCCACTTGGCGTTAGTGGCTCCACCAGCTGCAGGTTAAATTCAGAAGCCACAGTAGCACAGTTAGCAGTTCTGTGACCGGCTCATGTTCACCACATTCAACGAGGCTGGGAGGACTTGACAGATTTTCTGACTTTTTGCTCTTATAGATGTTTTTCTGACTCTGGTAAGCCCCCTTCTAGATATTTTAAGGCACACTAGCCTCATGACACCCAGGCTCTTTAAATTATGTTGCCTCCTAAAATAGGTTCTCCTGGCCAGATTATTAATAAATATGTTTATAATACAACAGATACTTCAAAATGATTGATTACCCTAAACATTTTTCCAACATGTGTACACTATAAATGATTATACTTGCATCGTGTCATAGCATAGCAACATGTTATTGTCAAGCACTACTGAAATCAACTAGCAGAAGAGTCTTCTGTGTGCTTAGCATGAACACTGCTAACTGTGTGGTGTGCAGGTTTGCTGCTCGTGTAGATCGTGCAAATCAGTTATGAAGTCATTTAAAAAGCTCAAAGAACTTTAAACATTTCTCATGAGTTTAAAATGATCCTGAAGAAAAGCAGAAATCTCACCTCGTGCTCCTGCAGAATTCTCCTCAAGGTCTCTTTCCTCTTCTGCTGTTTCTGTCGGCGCAGGTAAAACACCAGCAGCGCCAGCAAAATGAGGAAGAGAAACAATCCACCGAGTGTGATGGCAATTGTTGTTCCGGGCCTGGAGGACCGATCAGAACAGAATGTGAGCGATGATTTGTGTGGGTGTCGTGGGTGGTTGCTAAGTCGTGAGATGCGGTTGCTAAGTGTTTTTGATGCATGATGCGATGTAGAAGCTGAGGTTTAATATAAGTAAATGGGGGTTTTGCCCATTTTATTGTAGACAATCATAAAGTGTATCTGCAGCACACACAGAGCCTCACAGAGGTTTAATACACATGTTTGGCGGTTTGTTCAAATAATTAAGCAAAAGCAAGTGATGCTTGACTTAACAACCGTCACTAATGAATCTGTGTATGTATCTGCATGTTATTCTCTGAGAAAGTATTACCCAGGTTTCTGTTGAATGGGGCACCCGCGATCATCCAGTGGGCACCTGACAGGAAACACAAAACAGGAAATGCTTCATTCATGTTTACGTCAGCTGAGGTGGGAGTGATTCAGCGAGGGACTCACGAGACGGTGCAGTTGGTTTCGCAGGGAAGACACTGTCCCATGTCATTGTAGTATTTCCACACTGTGTGCTGGTCCTCCTTCACCCCGCTGGGACAGCGCTCAACACACACCTCTCCATCCTGGAAGTGCACACACTCCTTACACTGATGTGCCCCCTGAACAACACACACACACACACAAAGTTTACACTTCACTGTAAATATAGATTATTATAACAACACAATACTCTATAACCCCATAACACCAGCCAATCGGAAACAGGGGGCGTTTGCACCAGCTGTTGCCTGTGGTACAATGGAGAAATGAAGGGAGAGGTGTGTATGTTTAAGTGTCAATTTCAAATATCAGCAGCATTTCTCAGAAATCACTGACTGCACCTTTAAATGTCTGTTCCTCACACAAAGCTTCAGAACATTTGGATTACAGCACATAAATGTATGACATGTTAATGACATTTTAATTGTGTATTTTTGTCTGTTTTAGAGCTTGACAAAATCAGTCTGTGTTGACTTTTTACGAGATGTGAAAGAGCAGCGTGAAGATTCTGTTAAATTGCGTGTGTTGTATTGATTTGATTTTGCATTCATCTCTTACTGGGCCTGTACAGGAGGCAGAACCATTGACTGGTCGACACTCTGGGTGGCAGGAGACACAGTCAGAACCATCCACAAACTCCCGCACAGACCTGAGAGGAAGTATTGATTATTCACAACTCTAATCTATAATAACAGCATATGAATCCACATCTATAATCTTACATTACTGTCTTTGTCCACAGACATCAGCATCGTACACTAAGACAACATTACAGTTATCTGTGTGTTTTTAAAGCACAGAATTGAAGTGAAGAAGGATCTGCATACACGACACTCACCCCTGCAGGACATTACATTGCTCCACACACTCTGTCCCACGCTTAAAATTCACACAGGACACACACTGACCGGGTCCCGGGCCCCAGCAGCCCGCCTTGGCACACAGCGGGTCACACACTTTACCCTCAGAAACTACACAGAGAGGAAAGAATCTCCTGATTAATTCCAAACTCCAGCTTATGATGGAACAGTATTTATAACGGGCAACCAAATGTAACCATCATACATCTGGAAAGAAAAACATAATTAAATAATATGAATATTATTAAATCGCTAAATATAAATGTCAATATAATTGTAAATATAAATATGACAACTTTTTGCTTCAAGGTTGAAATCACACCTCATTAGGCGTGTTGATGAAAAACTATTTACTGATGCGCTGTGATTCTTTTTCAAACAATTCTGGATTCATTCACAAAACATTTAAATGACTAATAATCCTGTTTACTGAAAAAGTATTGCGAGACAAAACAGTGCAAAAAGAGGCAAGTGACATGTAGTGTGCAGCACTCCCAAAAACACACAGAGGAAGCAGCTGCAGCTGCGCAAACAAACACACACAAGAGCATTCACAGCATTCTAACAGCCAAAGAGCACAATTTAGTCTTGTTTAATCAGTCTTATTACAGACTCCTCACTGCAGCAGCCAATCAGGTGCAAGATCACCTGTAAGTCATTAATGTTACATTGGTGTTTATGGTTTTGGCAAATCTGTAACTGAAATCAGAAAAATGAACGCAGTTTTAAAGCCAAATATGAGTACATGATCAAGTGATGTGGAGGAACCCCATGAAGAGAATGAAGTATGATGAAAGCTACACTGAATCGGCTTGTTCTGGAAGCAGACACAGAAGGTCCAAGTGCATTTGTGAGAACTTGTGAGAACTTCTGCCTTGAGATCTATAAAACCCATCAAAATGAAAAGATAAACCAATGCATACAAATGATTCCTGCAACAAACTGAAGACTTATACGTCTAAACTCTTAACTGCTCTTTCCACAGCCCAGCAGAAGACTAGACCTAGAACTAGTGATTCAGATACAGTATGTGGAACAGATACTGATGCTAATAAACACTGAAGGCCGCTGGGCTTTACCGCAGGTTTGTGGGTCCTGGTTGCTGTTGCTGATGAGGTTTGGCCCCTGTGTCGGGTGGAGGAGGGAGGTCCAGGGCAGAGAGGAGGTGTAGCACAGTCTGGAGTTATTATGGATCAGAACTAACCCTCCACTGACACTACGCAGAGAACGCAGCCCCAGGGACTCGATTTGCAGCGACTGAATTCCCAGCGAGAGAACCCCTCTGAAACAAGAAGGAGAAATAATCGAGACCATAGATCTTACATTGTGACTGCTGTGAATGATTGCTGGCCACTGCTAATCTGCTGGATGATAGTGAGGGTGCTAGGATGTTCTAGGTGGTTGCTAGGATGCTGCAGCTGGTTGCTAAGGTGTAGCTGCTAATGCATTGCTAAGATTTTTCAAATGGTTGCTAAGGAATTGCAAGATGGTTTCTAAGTTAACAGAGTCCAACCCCAAATCTTTCTGCTACTCTGGTCTCTAGATATGGCTTTGGTCTCTCTTTTACTGTAAGCGTACCACATGTTTTGCCTGTTTTAACATCCAGACAGGGAAAACATTAAAGTCTGTTTGATTTCAAAAGTAGTACCTTCACTCAACAAATGACAGAACAGGTATCACTCACATCTGCTCCACAAACACGGAGACATTTGACAAAGAAAGTTATTAATCTATCAAAACCACATCTGCTTGTGTAACTCTCTCACTCTGAGGATTAAACAGGGGAAAATTAACTACACTTTCATATGATATGTATTAACTTATTAACGTCGTACAACTAAGCACAACAGTGTTGGTTTAGTTAGACTTAAAGGGTTAAAAGCAAGGGGAAAAATGTTTGTATCACGCAGCAGGTGTAAAGGATAATTATTAACCACTGTAACTATCAGGAAACAGCAGGTCTGATAAGTCCAGCTAGTCGCCAGACACGCAAGAAACTGGGTAAACAGTCTAGCCAACAAAGTGACGTGTGTGAGGAGCTGGAAGCAGGAAATGTGGGCAGCAAACAATGAAACATTCGATCACCATTTCAAGAGTGATAGAGAACGACATAAACATACTTGTACAGCATTCTTCCCCTGATCACCTTCAAGTTCTCAAAAACACTGAGATCTGGCGAAGAATCTGGCCAGGCGTCAATGTACAGATAACCTGCAGTTCAAACAGAGCGTTAATGCAGAACTGAGCACACAATGAGCTCTTGAGCTGTTCTCTTGTGGATCTGATGATGACTGGTTTTAACCTGTGATCTCCTCAATTGTCTTTAATGTCTCCAGGTGACTACGCTGCAGTCCAGATGAGTTAGTAACTGCATCCCTGTATGAAGACAACAAGAGATGCATGAAAACATCATGAGCAGTAGATGAAATCTCTTACGTTATAGTTCACCCAAAAATTAATCCTCCGTATCAGTGATCAATATCAGCGCTGTCGGTTTATATTGCTGATTTGAAACATGCTTAAACTTTTATCTAGGGTCTTTGAAGAGAGAGACTTATATGGACCACTTTTATGATAAATGTACATGGTGCTTTTTTTAGTCATTTTGGAGCTTCGCAGAACAGTCCATATTTACTTTCATTATTACTTTTTAAATTTATTTACAGGGAGAAGAGTGTCAGTTCACACGAACAGTTCAGAGCAACATGCCGAGTAAACTGTGACACAATTGTTTGTTTGTTAAGTGCTTGTGCTTACACTTTAAAGGACTCTGGAAGAAAAGCCAAACTGCCGTAGATCTTCTTACACCCACTGAACAGACCGATGTTGGTGTCATCCACCACCGTCACACCCTGAAGGGTCCCCATGCCTAGCCCATAACACACTAACACACACACACACACACATTAATCTAATCCTGTAAATAACTCTGGTGGTGACCAACCTCAGTGTGCACGAAGAAGTGACAGAGTTACTTTCTAATGTCACATTGGGGTTTCACACTGAGAAACAATGTGACGTGTTAAATCTAGCTGCTGTAGTTTCTAGCTGTTTCAGGTCTCAAACACACTACGCACCTTTAGGACACTCCCCCTCACACTTTTCACATTTCTGTGTTTCCTGACCGTCCGCCTGGACTGTGATCACTTCCTGGTTGGCTTTGGGACAGACCATGGTACACGCCACCTCCATCGCCAAATAGTTATCTACAAACCAGAAAATAAAGCGCATGTATCCATAACATGTTATCACACTAGATACAGACATGCTAGTTAAGAGAAAGGTTTGACGTACGTGGACACTGTTTTACACATGTGGCTCCAAAGCTGAACTTTTTGTCCTTGTTGGGTTTGGACTGGAAGGTGATTGAGTCATATATGGTGGGTGGGGGGCAATTGTCTTTACATGTCCCACTGTCATTAAAGTGACGACAGGCCTACAGAGTCGAAAACACAACCGCATTCAAATAAAAGATGACCAATCAGGTTTTACTTCCTGTCAGTTAGATGTCAGTGGTATAAATGTGAGACATTTTTACCAAACAATCAGAGTCTCTCGGCCCGGTGCACCCTGCAGCACACTGCACATGACAACAGTCATTGGGCTTCAACCCCTTACAGCGTAAACATCCAGATGAGCAGTACATAGATGTCACTAAAGAGAGAGAGAGAAGAATCTGAGGCTGGGCAATGTTTCAGCATTAGAATAAAATCAACATAAAATACCAGATGCTTTAACTCCACAATGATCTGACACTTGAGACAAATTAACAGTAGTTCAAATCTTTGTTGTTAATGTTAAACAGGTCAACACTGGAGCAGTGGTGATCAGTCGGCTGTTTCTGAAGGTTTACTGAAGGTTTTTCTGACAGCTCATTCCACCACAGAGGAACAGAACGGGTGAATGTTTCTGAGAGCGATCTGCTACCTCGTTTGTGAGGGCGTGAACGTTTTATTTAGTTGATTAGACATTTCTTTCAACTTTTTTCAGTTAATATAAACAGAACCAAAATGAACACAGCCATTAAAACTGTTTTTATTACAAATGCAGGAGGTGAACTAAAATTTAAAACACATTTGAGATCAAGTAGACCCTCAGATCAGTTCATTTAATGTCACTGGATGTTTGTTTCCTGGGAATCAAACCCGTGACCCGTGACATCATTGAGATCATGTTCAGATCTGTTAGAGATGAACAGCACTGAACACTCCATCACTGAACCACACAAACATGGGCCAGTGTGCCCGTGATACTCACAGGTTTGACAGTCGTGAGCGCTTTCCCCCCAGCATCCAGCAGACGTACAAGCTGAAGAGCAGAGAGGACCTGAGCAAAGAAATATGATCAATAACAAGACATGTCGTAAATGTATTGATGTGTTGTGGGTGATGTCATGAAAAGTGTGAGGTAATAAACTCACAGGTCTTTGGGACGTCTTGCAGGTGCAGTGGTTTGCTTTCAACTTTATAGACCGTATCTTCCCACTTTATATGCTGAGGGAAGCAAAGCTGAGGGTTTCCCCGAATATAAACCCCACCAAGCAGAATTTCTGTGAAACAGCAGTGAGAGGTTCTTAATACCACTGCGCATTAGTAAAACGTCGTTGTACCTTAATATAATTAAGAATTATACTGTTTCACAAACAAACTTCTATGACTTAACAATCACAATTTTTAGCCAAAGAAATATTTTACAGCTAAACATAACAAGAAAAATGCGTATTAATATCAAACTTCCCATGCTCTTTTCCAGGCCTAGAAATCCTACTTCCCTTATAATTTCCAGCTTTTCCATAACCAATTAAATGCAATTAAATAAATCAAGGACTCCACACTTGTTGAATTTGATTTTTCCAAAAAGATGCAGAACAGTGCTGCAGGAACACAGCCATGCATTCTAAAACAAACTCTTTCTCCTCATAAGATAATGTGATAAAATCGCATATGAATGCACAAGTTTTTCCAGCAGTCACTTCAACACTGCAGCTGGATGTCTCTACACACACACTCAACTGCACAATGTCGTTACCTGTAAGACTCCTGAGACGCAGTTCCCTCAAACCGACCGTCGTCTGACTCAGCTGAACGTTGTCGTGTACCGCGAGAGCATAGCTGGAGTTATAGAGCTGACTGCCTCGTATGATCCGTAGACTGTCCAGAGGAACCAACCGCACGGAGACATGAGCTATCAGCACATACCCCTGAACTTCCACGATCCCCTACAGAGCGACAAAAAACAAGACACACATAAATATTGATATATCTGTGCACTACAGACATGTGTCTATCTGCATTGTAATATACAGTAGTCAGTAAACACACAAAGACATGAGGCAATGCACCTGTAAGAAGGAGAGGTCTGGGGTGCCCTGCAGGTGAGTGATCTCCAGGTTCCCATGAACCACCTGACAGCCTGTGTACAGCAGTCGAAGCATTTCATAATGATTCTCAAGGCTGGAGGGTAGAGCCAACTTCATATCTGTCCCCAGACACACTGTGAAACACACACACCAGCATCAGCACTGGAACAACATCACATTTCAAACGACTGGGAAAGAAAATATGCAGATTTCTGTGGAATGGATTCAGAGAAGAAAAATCAATTCTGTGGAAATCTGCCGAGCTTTCTGTGAAATTGGTGTGAGTCTATGTATGCTTTAGTATAACCTTTTACCTGGCCAATAGGGAACATTCAATTTTGGTTAACGTTCTGTAAATGTTTCCTCAAAGTTATCAAAGAATGTTCTTGCAGTAAGTTCTCTCAGGGTGTTACAGAAGAGTGTGTGTGTGTGTGTGTGTGTGTGTGTGCGTGTGCGTGTGTTGATATGTAGTGGCGCATTGTCCTCATTCACAAATGTGAACTTTTAATTATTTTAACCGATTTATAAGCATAATTAATCATTATTAACTAATTAACCAAAAAGCATTAACTACATAACCCAATAAGGAAACAAGTAACATAATTGAATCTCCATAAAAAAGAACTCCGTTCTCAGAAGGTGTCATAAACGACATGCAATGAGATTTTTTAGCAGGATTACATTTTTAAATATATGACCAAATACATGAGTATTCACAGTATTAACATCAGTGTTGGATTCTAAACCATACGGGTGATGATAGTAAGTGTAGCCAATAGCCATGCAGCTATTTAGACATTTTATAGCAAACTTGCCTTTATGTCTGGCCCCATTCTACTGTAAAACCAGTTTCAGTTTTAATTATAAGCCCATCACAGCACTTAAACTGCATAATAACTTATACAGACATTGTATTTCATTGTAGTAGCATTAAATCCTCATTCATTCATGACATGAATCCAGTGTAACTTACAGTGCTGAATATATATTCTATCAGAACATTCATCAGAACTCATGACCCTGGTGTTGCTGCAGTCTACTCGCTGAACTCCAGGAAATCAAACCTGCCAGTTAACCCATTGAAGTGCTGTGGTGTACGACTGTTGAAAGAGTCAATCAGTACAGTCATGTGTTCACACTGATGGGACTAACACTGAATAAAGTCACTGTGTTTCCCCAGCTCACACTTCCTCTCCAAGTTCCCTTCCTCCTCTTTTCATCCTCACAACATTCCCTCTCTCTGTGTGTGTGTGTGTGTGTGTGTGTGTGTGGAGAGCCGGCTGGTTGCACTGAATAGAAGAAACTCCAGTTCGGCCCAGAGAGGAAATCATGGGCTCAAACACAAAGCACAATTTCTGGATTAATTCTTCTGGTGTATTTCCACAAAACAAACATGCTGAATTAATAATACTGGATCTTACATCAATCTTGAAGCAGGTAACGCCTCCTAAAACCTAGCCCACAGAATCACTCCAGTAACTACAGCCTCTGTCTCGCTCTCTCTCTCTTATTCTAAATCTCTCTCTCCATTATCAATGTCTGCCTAGTGTCCTACTTTAACCTGACTTACACTAGCTAAGGCGCAGCTAGTAAACAACACAATAACATCTAAACCAGCAGGTTTACTTCTACATGTGCTGATTCTGAGCCAGACTAATTAATTGTCCAACATTTGACCCTTTTATCAGCCAATATCAATATCAATCAATGTGTCTGATTAACAAAAGTGTGTCTGTTCCAAAATCCACCAACAGTTTAATCAATCGATCAATCATTAAAAATAGCACACATAAGTATTATTGATGAAATCTGCTTAAAAGGTGTCTTTTATTTTTAATGCTCTTTAAATCATATTAAAATATTATTTATTGGCAGTATATTAACCACCAGATTGTAAACATTATTTTATTTACAGAAAACACATTTATTTTTATATTTATTT
>JAZGTJ010016381.1:0-12717 GCA_036877575.1 Botia almorhae
TGTTTAAGTTTCTAAGCTGGACTCAGAGGTAACGTCTCACCTGGATGTTGATCTGTTTGTCCTGCAGCATCCTCTGCAGCTCCAGCAGGCTGCCCTTCAGTGTGCGCAGTTTTCTGGTGAGCTGCTCCGCGTCCTGCCTGTTCTCCGGCCGTCCCTCCAGCAGAAGACTCTCGCTGTGTCTGGACAGCTCTGACAGAGCCAGCACCTTCTCCTCAATCTCCAGCAGCATGTTCTGCAGGAGAAGCAGAAGAGAGGCCAGCTCAAACATGCTTCTGGAGCTCCACACGGTTCTGTTCTCACCCCAATCCACTTCCGTCACATACAGCACTGTACATTATCCATAATCCCTCACGTGCCATGCTCCCAGTAAACATGCACTCTTCAGGATAGCAACAGCAATAGATGAAATTACAGTTTCCTTACAGTTTAATATCCACCTGAAGCATTCTGAAAATACAATCACACCCAATTAAAAATGCAAAGTGCTTCTTAGCAGGACATATTTTAGCTTGTAAATTTCCCTTAAGGGCAGACAAAGCCCCACCCCCTCACTCACAATATCCCAGCATTCTCCTCATGAATATGCAATAGGGGTGGGCCATCTTTCCTATGAAAACCAATCCACTTACAGGAATCTATTAATATCCTTATGCCACTTACACTGAGGCATTTGCATAATCTGATTACAGTTCATGACACAGACGCTTAGGAAACAAGCCATGTGATCTCTCATAGGCCTTCTAATGCTGTTTACTGTGGACAAAGTTTCCAGAGAAATAAGCAAAAAGTTGTTCATTTAAAGCCACAAAACCTTTAAAACCTTTTATTGTAGATCAGTATGTAAATAAATTACAATTAGTAGTAAATAACAACGTTTTAGTGATCTGTAGGGGGCGCTCTAACCTGGCAGTATTGCAGTTGCTCATTCACGTTTGAGTCCTGGGAACAGAAAGTGAGGTCACTACGAGTGCTCTGCAGCCATTGGTCCAGCTGATCTGCCTGGTTCTGGTAACGCTGCAAATCCTGCGCTTGCTGCTGCTTCTCCATTCGGTCACTCAGTTTCTCCTACAAGTAAAATCCATTCATATTTTTTAATTAAAATGACATGATCATTATTATAATCATCATCATTACAGCCTTACCTCTAGCAGCTGTTTCTTTCCAGAAGCCTTCATGTGGATGGTGGCCATTCTCTCCGCCAGCACGGTAAGTGTGGACTGCATTGCCAGCTGATTGACTGAGTCAGAGTCCACAGCAGCAGAAATGAGCTCCTCTGTGAAGCTGGACTGAAGCTCATCTATATTATCCTGGAGTCTGGCAATTTCCTCCATCTGATTCTGGACACGCATCACAGCAGTGAGTCTCGATCAGTGAGTATTTGTTTTGCTAACGCTGGAGAAAAATGCTTCACTATAATGTGTATTTTGCTCACCTGATGCAGGATCATCTGTCTGTCAGGACTCAAATCATGTGTAGGCGGCTCGTTTAAAAGCACCTCGATGGACTCCATTTTGACAGAGATGGACTGCAGAGATCCCTGATAGCACTTCTGCTTCTCCAGAGCCTCATAGAGAGACTTCTGCTTTTCACTGATCTGTCAAACACAAAGGCAACCTAAGCCCACATGTCAAAGGTTAAAGGTATGTAGAAACAGTTTGCATCTAAAGTCTCGTACCACATTTTTCAGGGTCTCCCATGAGCGCTGGAGATCATCTAAGTTGGCCACAGACTCCAGCGTGGGATTGTACAGCTCCTGGACTGGAGCTCTGCTGAGAGCAGCCCGGCCCGTCTACATTGACAACAAGCCAACAAGATGATGATGTTAAATATTAATGTACAAATCCAACCTAATAACCCGTGTCATAGCTTTGAAAAATAGTTCATCCTATAGAAGTCACTGTCACAAAATCTGTGATTTTATAGGTGCAATTTGACATCTATATGAAATTAACACCCAAACAAACACACCCCTCCCTTCACTGCTCCACCCTCAGGCTGGTGGACATGACCCCATTGCTAATTGGTTGTAAGAGTTTTATGGTGATCGGTCTGATCTACTTTGTTTTTCTCATATACACACAGTCACGACCGTCTTCAAACACACAGCACACATCTAGCAAATATTCACAGAATAGTTTGGTTTGGTTCAACAGCATTTCTCAGAAATTGTTTAACGTACCTTTAAGTCTGTTTCTCACACAACTATTAACTGTCTCCAGGAATGATATGGACTCATCCACTTTCATTATATGGTGGAGAGCATTCTTCATCCAATAAAGAACCTCACATCACATGAGGACGAGTAACTACTGACCCAACTTTTAATTTTGAGGTGAACTTTTCCATTCATTTGTATTTGGATTACCGCACTGTTGTTTTGAATGTTATGCAGGCTTTGATTAGGAAATTGATTCATTTTCTTTGAGTTAAGGATGGGTTACTTTGTTAGATAGAGATCTTTGTTAAAATGGTAAATGAGAAGGCAGATGGTAAAGACAGGCTGGAAACTGGTTTGGATTACTGGTTATACCTTGGTAACAGTTGCTTCAGTGTTAGTGATGGAGGGAGATGGAGAGCAGTCAGGAGAGCAGATGTCACTGCCACTGATCTCCTCACTGGACTCCTCTGTTACAGGAGACAGGAGAGACTGACAGCGGCCGGACGACATCTGACATCATCAGAGAGAGAGAGAGAGTGGTGAAGATATGAGTTAATCAGATCTGTGACATGCGACCAGAAAGTTCTTTTAAATAAAAGAACAAGCACACACACATTCAGGGTAAAGCTGTGTTACATACCGAACCCACAGAAGTTTGTGACTGGCTGGGTTTTCTTTTAGTACCATCACCGTCCAGTTCCTCTCCACTCCCAGTTAAACCTTCAGTTTCACTCACAGTCAGGAGAGTGGTGGCGTGTTTGGCTTTCACCGTCAGCATCTTACACTTGCAGTTCAGGGATGCAATCTGCTCCTGATAGCCCTTGATCTTCTGGGCTAGTTCCTGTTAGGATAATACAAGTACCCGTGATCGTCTGATATGGGTTTTTTAACAGATAAAATATACAGCAAATTGATCAAATCAAACCTCTACACAATATTTACTCAAAATGTTTTGGCCGGGTCAACTGTTACAAACACGATTAGATGAAAGTGTTTGACCTCATGATGGTGAATTTGAGCCTGCAGCTCCTGGATGTTGCTGGTGTTCACAGGTTGGTTCTGAATGACCCGATGGGCCTCTTCAATCATGACCTGCAGGTTCTTTACTTCCTGTTCATACTGCTCATACTGCACCACTGCCTCCTGACACACACACACACACACACACACACACACGTTTGCTCTGATGTCATGATGGTAACTTCCAACTCAACTGTAACTGTTTTCAAATTGAACTATTTCTAATTGTTACACCCTAAACTTTAAGCTCAAAACATGAAGGTGTTGAGCAGGTGCCAGCACGTGCTTTAGCTCCCCCTACCTGCAGGATGTTGCATTGTTGGATGGCAGTGTGCTGCAGTTGACTGGCCTCTTGCTGCAGACAGAGGGCTGTGCGACAGATGGACAGACTGTTCACCACCTCCTCAGGAACCCTGAGAGCACTCTGACACTCCTGCACAGCCTCCACCTGCTGCTTGAAGTTCTCCATGTCCAACAGCAAACGCTGCAAAATAACAAAGATCTTTATCGTAAAACAAGGTGATTGGTTCCCTGTTTCTTTGCTTAAAAATTGCCGGACTTGAACTCGCATCATCCATATGAGCTCCACAGCTCAATATGTCGAGGCACATATGCTAACCACTACGCCAAAGCTCCAGCAGTTCATGTCTATAATGCACTCAAGTATGCTGTACTGTCATAGTCTTAAATATATAATGATCACTATATATTACCCTATATTCTGTTTTTGGAAGGTGTCTTAAAATGTCAGAACAGAAAGGATCATGAAAATCATGTTACCTGTCTCTGGGTCAGTTGTTCTTTAAGGCTCAGTCGGGCCAGTTCTGGAGATGTGAGTGTGGCCTGAACCTGCTCTAGAGACACATTGAGGGTCTTCACTTCACTCTCCAACCTCTCCATATCCTGCACAGCAAAAGCCAGACAAAAAATAAAACACCAAACATCTCGAGGAGAAGAACATAATGCTGGAGGTCTAAAGTGCCCTGACCTTTGCTGCATCCTGTAGACTCTGTAGTCGAACTTTGATGTTCTGCTCCAGTTCCTCAGTGTGACGACTCAGTTCTGACACCTGCTGCCCCATGGCCTCCACCTGCAGGGTCTCAGAGAGGATCTCCACCTTCTCCTGCATGGCCTCCAGGTCACCATGAAGCTCTTGAGACTCACGCAGAACAGACTGAAGGTAGATAACAGTGCAAACATTACACCACCTTATTAAAGTTAGAGTTGCATCTAAATGAACTTGATCTTTACTTTTCAAGATGGTGACTGCAAGATGTCTATCTCAGTTGTGTCTAGATGATAAACCTCATTCTACAAAACTCTTGCGTCATGTGTAAACCCTCGTTTGACACTAGATCTAGAGACAGGCACGTGGTCATTCTCTATTATTGTTGGTCAATCTCTGTTATAAAAATATGGTTGACCTGATACATTCTGATCTGCTCCTGCAGGTGAGATGAAGAATTCCAGATGATGTTGGCTTTCTCCAGACTCCTGGCTTTGTCTGTCCACTTCACAATAAACTCAAACATCTCATTGTATTCATCTAGATGGGCTTCAGCCTGGAGAAAAGACGACACATATCAATGTAACATCACATACAATGCTCTGTGGGAAAAACTATTTATCTTCTTACTTTCTTCAGCCATATAGTCTTATACTCTGCCAGACGAAGTGTGTGGAGATGAATCTCTCGTAATTTGGTGATGGCATCAGCCAGCTGTCTGGCTATGAGAGGGTTACGACGACCGAAGTCCTGCACCGCGGCATCCAGCTCAGCTAATGTTCTCCCACAGACATCCAGCTCATCACAGAGATTCTGGAAACAGACAGAGGTTAACGGTTGCCTCTGTAAATGTACTTTATACAAATATACAACAATACAAAGTTATTGAATGAGGGTTTATTGGCATGCAACACATACTCTGGCTTCATCTTTAGCCTGATCGATGTCAGTGGCTCTTTCCTTCAGAGCTGAAGACATGTTCTTCATCTTTTCAGACACATCGTGGATTCTGGAGCTGAACTCCTCTTTGATAACTCTGGACTTTTGGATGTCCCTCTCTTTGGCTTGGACCTTAAGAAAAGATGTAAAAAAAAATCAACACTTCATAATTTACATTTATATAAATTACACTTCTAAAATGTCCAGTAAACATTTGTTTTTATTACTGGATGAATATGTTAACAGTTTAATTCAATATGAGTCGAGAATATTTATTATCATACAGCCAGAGTCATTGGACTTTATATCAGCAGCTTGTTGCACATCTTTGTTTAAGGTTGAGTTTTGCTGAAGTGACCTGGGGTCTAGTGTACTGCTCAGTGGTCACAGCTCACCGCGTGTGAGGTTTGAGGGCTCTACCACCTATAGTAAATATATACCAGTAAATATGTACCTGGTCCTCAATGGATCCCAGTGCCAAAGACACTTCGGCCAGCTGCATGGAGATCTCTGAGGGCAGTATGGTGTACAGATCTAAATATTTACTCTGCTGCTGTTCTGCAAGTTTGTCCACGTTCTGACGGTGAGTGATCAGTTCTCCATGCATAACCTGCACACGAATAATCCAATTAATATGGAGGTCATGTGACAACAACACAGCATACTACGGCTTAAAAGTGTTGCATTGTAACTGCTTTTTTAAAAACACAGCAATCTGTACGTTTGAACTCTATCCCCATCTCTCCATTATTTGACATCAAACTGACATTTACCATGAAATCGAACCCGACAGTTCAAATTATAAACCATTATTATAAACACTGTCAGGGTAAGATAAAGAGACAAACCCTGATCTGTTATGTACTTGCTCAATAACTGATTTTTGATCATTTTAACCAAAAATGCTGTAAACTTTACATTACACAGTACACTGCATGCTACCATTCCATTCCAACATAGCTACTGTTTAAAGCAGCAATAGGAAAACTGACCTCCATTTCTCGTGTTAGAATGTCCAGATCAGATGTGGGGTTCAGGAGGAGCTCTCTGGAGTCGTGGATCCAGCTCTTCACCAGACTCAACTCTCTCTCCACACCCTCCCTGTCTGTCAGCTCCTGCTGTACTCGATTCTTCCCTGTCTTGGCCTTCTGCAGAAGACTACAGGAGGGATTAAACTGCTTAGCACTCAGACACTCATAGAAACTGGAGCTTTCTATGATTGTAAGCACAACAGGTAAAATACTACACATATACACTAACAGACACTGGTTAGGAGAAACGTTAAGTACCTCTCCAGCTGATCTTGGACAGCTTTGATCTCCTTCAGACTTGGCAGCTGATCGTGATCAGCTGTTGGCACGGACACCTCCACGTCGTGCAGCAGGCTCAGTGCATACTGTCGTAGGAGAGTCAGAGAAGACATCTCCCTCTCCAGATCCTGACTGACCAGCTCATACTGGTCCAGATGTGACTGCAATGTTGCTTTGGAGGCTTTCTCAGCAGTGCATTCAGGCACACGGTTCTTAAGTTCTTCAGCAACAGCTCGCAACTTAATCATCTAAACAACACAATGCCAAAAGGGTAACAGTTGTAGCACCTGCTTTGTTTGATAAACTGTATAGTTCTGTGTGTCATGAACTTTTCGTAACATTCAAATCAAACTCACTGTGTTGGAATCATAATGTTATAACAATTACAGAGAAACAGAACCTTCTCTCTAAACGTCCTCCATTCACAGGCTGTATCCTCCAACACTCTCTCCTGGCCTCGTGCTACACTGCGTAATCTGGTCCAGCGCTGCCACACTGTGGTCATGGATCGACTTATAGTGGCTTTACTCGCGTCACTGCCAATCTGCTCCAACTGCGACGCTTGTTCCTCCAAACCAGTCAGCTTTTCCTGGAAACTGTTCACCATGGAAACCAGTGACTGCAGGACAAAGACAAAGACACTTTGAAATGACTTTGTCACATGATTTCTGAGTATGTCAGGCATTAAAAAAACGGTAGATTGTTTATTTTTTGAACAGAGAGTCAATTCTACACTTCACCTTATGACTCCTGAGTTTCTCCTCAGCTTCCTGGCTGGTTGCAGCTTTGGCTGTGGAAAACTCTGTGAGTTTCTTCTCTGCCTCATTCATTAGCTCAATGACTGTCTGCCTGGCATCCTGATATGTGCTCCACTGGACAACACAGCTGGAAGGGGAACATTGTAAGTGTAATAATAATTAAGGCCAAGAACAGACTATAACACAGGTGAAAAAACTAAACTAATCTCAAATGCTGTTCCAGGTCATGCTGGTAGACCAGCAAACGTGGTTGGTGAAGGTCTTGCTTTTGTCAAACAAAAAGAAGTCCAGTGGGGACTCACTCTGTACTGAACTGTACCTGTTTAGGATGTCTTGATGACATTGTAGCTGGTCTCTGACCTCCACTCCTCTCTGCTGTGCAGACTCCACACTAAGTCGAACCTGCTCTTTGGCTGTAGGGTTGACCAGGCTTTCCAGTTGAGGAGGAAGAGATTCCAGCTCCTGAAGAACATCCAGGAACTCCTGCTCAGTGGCCATGATGTCTTCCTGCTGCCTCAGGCATTCTTCATAGTTTTCCACATCCACTCCGAGACTGGCCTGCTGCAAGAAGCCCACAGCATCCTCCAACCACTCGCATGCTGCCTGCATTCTGGAGTGATATTTCTGACACAAGGCAAGCGCCTGCTCTAGCGTAATCTACAAGAGAAATGTCCTACACATTGACATTTTCATGCAAAGCAGACAAGTTTACACCAGAACCGATTGATTAATGAATTCTTGCTGGTTAGACTAGTTAAGAAATCTGGTGGGGACACCAGCATTTTGGCACAGTTGCTTTATGCTTGTTTACTGAGCAACTTAAAAATCATAAAATCGTATTTCTGTAAATACTGTTTACAGCTATACAAATAAAAGTGAACAGACATTATCTCTTACTGGTTACCAGTATCCACATATATCATCATCAACAATATATGATGGACAGCATCTGTGCTGGTCTTCTGAGGATATTTAATTCCATGTGACATTGAATTAGAACTTGCCTGTTTGGAGCTGAGGGCTCGTTGAACATCGGCCTCCAGTTTGGCCATTTCTTGTAAACTCGAGTCCACGTGAGGAGGGACGAGCTCATTAGCACTGGTGTACTTCTGCTTCTCTCTGGTGCTCAGAGCCGCTACTATCCTCAGTCTTGAGTGAACTTCCTCCTGCATGATCTGCTGCTTCCTAATTTCCTCCTGTACCTTTTCAACCTTGACATCTATCACCACTGCAGAACCAAGTTCATCCTTAATCTGCTGCAGCCAAGTTAAGGTCCGGTTGACTTCAGTTTCAAAGTCTTTGCTCTGCACAAACCTGTTCTCACACTCCACAATCAGTTCTCCAACTGCCGTCTGTAAGGACTGCAGCTCATCCTGCCAGGAAGTCACCCGTTGCTTGGAGGCATCATGGGCTGCTTGGTCCATGTGAGATACCAGGTTATCCATCTGCTCCATGAGTCGGGTGAGATGAGAGCTGGCACCTTGAAGGCTAGCAGCCAGGGCATGATAGTTCTTTAATCGCTCCTCAGCTGACTGCGTCTCTGCATTGACTTTGACCAATTGCTCTTTGGTGGCTTTCAGCTCTGAGTCAACCTGCATGGCCATGGCTTGATGGTCTTCAAATGATTCCAGAGTATCATCGAGATGTTCCACCCTCTGTTCTATCAATCTTTTGAGTCCGTTATAAAGGCTGACCAGCTGGGTCATTTCTTCAGGCCTCCATGGTTGACCTGTGCTACGGAAACCCTCTTTTTTCTGGTTAAGCTCACTGACAGCTTGCCCAAGGTTGGTCAGCTCCTCCAGGAGTGCTTTATAATCTGCCTGTAGACTGACAATTTCTTCTGTCTTAAGACCAATGGTCTGCATTCCCAAGTTATGGAACTGCTCCTCAAGTTCCTTTAGTGCTTTGTGAGTCACGTCAATAAAGGAAGCGTACTCTTGTCGGGCAAGAATGGCCTGTTGTATTTTCTCTTGTTTCTCTTTGGCTAGTGCTAATATATTATTGTACTGTTGGGGAAGAGCAATTAATTTTTCATCTAAGTAACAATGGTCCACTTCATTCAGAGTGGGAAGTATTTCCTGACCTGTTCTTTGCACAGTTAGCAGGAGATTCTCATGTTCTGTTGCTTGGTCCAGTATATGTTGGTATTTTACAAGCTGTGAGCTTAATTCTGCATCTCCATTCATTAGGTTTATCTCTGGAAACGTCACAATGTCTGCTTGTTTTAACCACTGACATATTTTCTCCAGATCTGCTTTGAAGTATTTTCTGATCACCAGAACTTTTTCCAGTTCTTGAAGCCTTTGGCTACATCTCTGAAGGGCAACTTCAAAGATGTTCTGCAGCTCCTGGAGTTTGTTTAACATTTCTGTTTTCTCTTCTTCTGTGGCATCTTTCATCAGATCTCTGCCCTGGGACCACAGTGAGGTCAGTTCACTCTGGTAGGCTCTCAGGCTGCTCTGGATGTTCCTGCAGGTTCTCACCTGTTTAGACAGGTCATCAGGCAGTAGGGCCATGTACTCATCAGCTTGTGCTTTTTTCTCATTCTGTTGGACCCATGTGATCGCTTGACTCACAGCCAGCAGAAACTGGGTCCTTTCGGTGAAGGCTTTACTTAAATGTTTTCTGCGCTGAGCCACTTTGTCGCTTAAGGACTCCACCTCTGCTTGAGTGTCTGAGATCAACTGTTGCAATCTCTGCCTTTCATTTAACCCCAGATGTGTTAAAACTCGGTCTGCATCACTCATAGCCTGAGCCAAGAGTAGCTGTTTGGCTTCCAGCTCGCTGCATATGCTCAGATGGTCAAAGAGGAAACTCTGTGCCAGTTCTGGTGGAGGACTCATCTTCATAGCTTCAGAGAGGGCAGGCTGCTGTTCCTCGGCCCATTCACGTGCCTCCCTCAAACGGGCCTCAACTTGACCCATGTCTTCAAGAGTCAGAATGGAGTCTTGGATCTTCCTCTCAATGAGGCTCTCTAGATGGGCCCATCGCTGCTCGAAATGGCCAATCTGCTCTTTCACCAACTCTTTGTCATCCAGGTTTAGGTGGTACATGACCTTCTGCTTCTGGTCCTTGAGGTTCTCAAGGGTGCTTTTCTTTTCTTTCAAAACAACCGAGAGTTTCCGAAGAGCTTCCAAATGATCTGAAGAGCTCTCAGCATCAGTTCTGCAAGATATACACAAGATAACGTCATATTAAATACATTTAAGTTTATAAAAACTATGGATTAAAAAGATAGAAAAGACCAAAATTTCAATGGCTGTCCAAAACCGAGTGAGCTACCTTGTCTACTGCTTACATAAACAGCTGCCTCACATACAACACAGGATACATACAGGTATAATTCTGTAAGTTAAGCAGTACATTAAATCTCACTCAGTGGCTCTACCTGGCCAGACTGTCCCATTCCTTGGACACCTGCTCAAACAGGGCTTCCATGGCAGTGATGCAGTCGTGATACTCGTTTGTCCTCTGCAGGTCTTCCTCTCTTTGAGTTTGCAGTTTGTTGGCCTGATGACACAGTTCCAGCCACGCGTGACTCAGTCGACTGATCTCTGAGTGCTCAGGAGACTCTTTCCCTTCTGTCAGTTTACTCACAAGCTCTGTCATCTTTGTCAGGGTGTTCTGTCTGCTTTGAAGCTGCTCGCCAAATTCCTGCAGAAGGCACGAGCACAGAAGAAAAACAGAAGAGAAAAACAAGAAGAATGAAACAAAGGAAGTGGCATGGAATAAAAATGTACTATATTTCCTTTCAGAAATACATGACATTAATTTAAGTGAATATATAAGTGATAACATAAGTGTGTGTTAACGTTGTAAATCTGAAATATTGTCAGTGTGCATAATACACTGATGTAACAGAACAAAAGCAGAAGATGTGTCTGTGAAATACATTTAAAACAGCATGTGTCATATAAATATAAATGAACAAGAAAAGCAATACTTTGGCTTGATCCAGCATGTTCTGAGCAATCTTGGGCTCCAGTTCAGCAGGTCTTCTGCAGAGACTGTGTAACTGCTGCTCCATATCCTGGAACAGTATTGACAGCTCCTGCTTCTGTTCCTTAATCTCCCTCCAGCTGTCTGACAGCTCTTGAGAAGTGCCCATCTTCTCCTCAATCTGGAGAGGGAACATGCTCATCATAAACTTCCAGAATGTCATTCTGTATTGTGGTCTATACTGTACAAATAAAATTGAATGTGCTGGCTCAGGACAGAAGAGGATCTGTGGTTACCGTGGTTTTAGTTTGCTGTATTTTGGCAGCTGTTCCTCTCACAGTCTCGTCAGATAAGTCGCACACTGAACACACCAGGTCCAGATATGTGCTGGCTTGCTCCTGCAGAGCTCTGAAGTGCTTCATCTGTGACATCAACAACATAAATCTTTAAAAAACAATTCAAGTCATACTTG
The DNA here is from genome assembly GCA_036877575.1 of Botia almorhae. Classification (NCBI taxonomy): domain Eukaryota; kingdom Metazoa; phylum Chordata; class Actinopteri; order Cypriniformes; family Botiidae; genus Botia; species Botia almorhae. The sequence goes on from JAZGTJ010016381.1 coordinate 11,603, forward strand.
AAACATTAGCCATTTTAAAGAATATTAACAATTACACTTTTCATATAAATGAAAAATCGAAACATTGAAAGAGATGTATTTTATTTTTTCAAGATTAAGCACCGAAAAACTATTTTAAATGACAAAGATCTCTAGTCTACAGTCACAATTTCTTAGATATACCATTTTAACACAATTTAAATTGCACAGGCTTTAGTGTCCAAACTGCAGGATACACCGAAAGATGTTTACTCTGTTTACTTTAGTATTGGTTAGCAGTGAATGGCCAGAATCTGTTCTACAGCTCTGTGACAGCCACCTGTTTCAGAGCTTCCTGGAGACCATATGGAGTTTGTGCATGTATCTGGATCTCATCTTTAACACTGGTCAGCCATGTCTGACACTGCTGCAGGGTGTCCTGATGGCTCACATGCTTCTGGAGTTCTCGATCCAGACTCTGATAAACCTGATAAACCCAACAATCAACATTAAAGCTCAGTGTAAATGTCACGTCTGATAACAGGATGTTTTATTGGCAGTAATTGTCACCCGCTGGGCTGTGCTGCAGATGGCTGAATAACTGTCTCTGGTTCCCTGCTGGTGCTGGTGAATCTGTTGACTGATCTTGGCTTGGATTTGCTCCTGGCAGCTACTGACAAGATGATCACCTTTCTCCTTCAGACTCGTCAAACGCTCCTCAAAGCCAGCAATCTCCTCCATTATAGCCTGAGCAGACATCAGGTGATCACATTTCCTGTTCTTATTGGACATGTGAAAGCTGTAATTGGTCTGAACTCATATGTTGTTACAGTACACACACCTTGTGTCTGGCTAGTTGTTGCGTGGCCGTCTCTAGATTGCCGCTTTGCATGGAGTCAGACGTGACCAACCGGCTAGACATCTGCAGCAGCCATTTCTCCACCTCCTGAAGTTCACTGTTGTAGTCCTCATGCTCTTTGACGTTCTCCGTCAAACTCTGCACATGGACCTACAATCAACACAGCAAAATTAGACCAGCTAATGTACGGAATGTTCTTGGATCTCAACATAAGCATGATAGTGCATGACAGTACATTAGCATCATGGCACAGGTCCTGATAGTCGATCTTCAGCTTGCCGATGTTCTCGCTGATAGA
>JAZGTJ010016382.1:0-12717 GCA_036877575.1 Botia almorhae
GTCATATTAACACAGATGCCTCTCTTATAAAACACCACTAATATTTGATTGTCATTTTGAAACTGGCTTTACTAAGAATAAAACTAAAAATGACCCTCACACTAAGTTACAACTGCTATAAACACACATACAGCATGTTTGATACCAGCACTAACTCAACAGCTTAACCCTGTTCTGCCACACGTTCTGTTTAAGTGAATCCTCGTGGAGTTCAGTCTATTCTTCACTTTATTCCCCTGCAGTTATCTCACGCAAGTGCTACTTTCCTTCCAAACTAGATCATCACACCATCACTGATGCAGTCTAGCACATATCTACACACATCCTGCTAAAACACAGTGTATCCATACGATTCACACATTAAGTCTATACCTAGACGACGCATTGAGCATCAACAGACATATGTTGTGTCCTATACAGACACCTGTATAGACTTCTGTACTGATACAAAATTCTGCATGTCTTCTAGTCACCTTTCATTAGGTAACACACTCCAGCAAAAGCCCATTTCTGCTCAGGTCAGGACATGCATTAAGAGAAAGCGTTATTCATTAAGTATATCAATAGTGTGTGGATCAGAGAGTGAAGGCTCATGGGAGCTGCTGTTACATCACGGCAGAAGAATGTAGGTTTCCTGGAGACTCAGAGGGACGTGTATGTCATCCGATTATATAAAAGATGATCCAGAACACATTCATTCATCATCACCTTCACCGAGAGATTCAAAATCGCTCATCTTAGTAAACTTGTGTTAATATCTGTTTAAGATGATATTAGCAATGCTGTTAGCATGTTCTGGAGGGTTGCTTACCAATAGTCTAGGGCCTCTTGAGGCTCTAGGTCCCTCCCTTAATGTTTTGGTTTTTTTTTCAAACGTTAATACATAAGTTTGGTTTTTGTACACATAACTGTAGCAAACATGTCACTGCCACTGTGTCTACATTCAGCAGAGAGTCAGGTGACTTATAGCTGCGACAGGATAAAGTATTTTACCTCAGAAAAATGACACACAACAGCTTTAATAAAAACACACATTGTTAATTATTTTCCCAAACGTTTTATTTTTGGGTTCTTTCATCACAGTTTATCTCATTCACGAGGACAAGATGAGCTATTTTCAACTGACAAGATTCAAATGACTTCACAAAAGACAATTACAGAATGTACTGTGGGTCAGGGTACATAAGCTAATGTTTTTAAAGGTATAAAATTAGTCACATTATATACAATCGCATTTCCTACTGGTGTTTATTCTATCCTGGCAACGCTGGCCTGGATCTTCCACTTACACCTGATCACCCAAATCTAAAACACGGAACCTATCCAAGTTATAAAAGCAAGCCTTCACCACCCGTCCTCCAAAGTACCGCCCATTCAGATCCACCACAGCTGAAGAGACAGAGAAACACACATCATACATATTACACACATCTCAGAGTACACAAAATCACTCGCAGAAATTTAAGAAAGTAGTTAAAGTAGCCACAAATAAAGAGTGTGTGATGGTTTTCAAAACCAAACGGCCAATTTCTGTTTCTTTTTGTGAGTTCTGAATAAACATTTATGGAGGAGCAGCCACGCGAGCGCTATTCCAGCTTCACGAGCGCATTTTCAGGAATAGAATAATTTACTAGCATCATCATAAATTACTTCTTTATACTCCTTCTTAATGAAGGTATGAAAGTGAATGAGCAAATGAATGAAACCGGTTTGGTCTGCTAGTTCTCTTGAGGAGGTGATGTAACCAGCCTGGTGATGTAACAGCTCAGGGATGGTCCTCACACACTTACCTGCTTCACACCGTGAGATCTGGAGCAACTTAAAGACCACCGGCACACACATTCACTGTTCAAGTGGGTCTTTTAACTGCTCACCTTTAATGGCCGATTCGACCCGCTCAAACTCCAGGAATATGCGGACGGCCTCATCATCAGTCACACCTGAAATCTGAGATCACAGCCAGACGTGCAGGTGTCACGTGAGCGAGACATATTAATGACAGATGCTGCATGTAAACATGAACACGCCTCGTACCTCAAAGATGACACACTTGATAACCTTGCCATACTTCTCACACTCCTCCTTAGTCTCCACTTCCAGATCTTCATCCACCTCTCCCCTGCCCACCATGTTCTGCACACACACACACACACACACACACACACATTAATATGCAGATGTGTTTACATAAATCTCAACAAGCACACACACACACACACGCACGCACACACTGCAGCTTACCCTCAGCAGCACCACTTTTGTAGGACATTTCAGAATCTCTGTAAGAGGGTTTATTTCGTTCTTCTTTGAGGCATCCGCTTTTAAAATAAACACACAACACATTTTACTTATTATACACCATAAACACATAAGATCACATTAGATTCATCAGACAACACAATCATTCCTGTTTAACAGCTGATAACAATCAAATATAACAGAAAAGCTGATCTAACAGCTAAACGTGTGTTTGGGATGTCTGGGGATTTTAAAACAGCCTGACGCTGACAAAGAGACTGATCCTGTTGGCGAGGGGCACGATGTGATTGGGGTAGACAAAAAGCAGGTAGACAAAGAGGAGGTAGACAAAGAGGAGGTAGACAAAGAGGAGGTAGACAAAGAGGAGGTAGACAGCCGTGGCGGAGGTTGATGTCGGGGTTGTTTTGACAACTTTTGAACCTTTTTCACCATGAATATTCCCAGTTCGAGAGGGGAAGTACAGAGGAAAGTGTGGATAACACAGCTCCGTATGGAGGCGCAGAACGAGCGCAGACACGAGCGCAGGCTCGCCAAGCAGAACTGGTTCTTCATCTAAAAGTTCGCAGGCTCGAAATTCAAGCCGACAAAGATGTTAAGATACGCAAGCTGAAGATTGAGGCAGCTAAAGTTGCTTCATTCCCCGCTGTTCAGAAGAGCGATGAGTGATAATTCGGCTAACTTTGGTCCCACTACCTTTGATGTGAGCAAACATATTGCTCTGGTACAGAATTTTAGGGAGTCTGAAATGGATAGTTATTTTAATGCTTTTGAGAGAATCGCAACTTCTTTAGGTTGGCCTAGAAATAATGATCTTTTGATATATATATTTTTTTTTTCTTTGTTCTGATAATGTATCATTATTGATAAAGTCTTTGGCTTTTGTTTGCCCATTTCAGGGAATTAGCTACTGTTACATACATGGTTTCTGTTTCTAATGACTAGTATAAAAGTGTCCATGTGGGTGATCATGATTCATGACAAATACAGACAAATGCAAACAGAGAAAAACAAACATATGTTGTAGTACATGACTGATATGACTGATATGATAAAAAAAGTCAAACCTGATGCCCCCGACATAGAGCCAAGTAGATCAGACACATTCTGATTCGATGCTGATGCTAAAAACACACACACACACACACACACACAAACTGATGAACTGACAAATAAACTGTCATGCACATGATTAAACTAATATTATAAACATGAACAAAAGCAAGAATGGGATTAAAAAAACTGTACAAATCAGCAAGGAGCAAGAAACCAAGAATGTTTATTTTGAAACTATGAGCGTGGCTTTTATCTGTGTGTGTGATCTCACTCTTTTCCGCAGAGTCTCCAACAATAATCTTGCCCCCACGCTTGCTGGTTTTCTCCACTGAGAGTGCTGTGCTCAAACCTTGCTCATGTTTCCCCAGGCCCTGCCCTTCCCGAAACCCATACTTCTGCATGATCTTATGAGCCACTGTACCACTGTAAAACAATCACACACACTGCATTTAATTACAGAGATAATGTCATGCATTTTACAAGTAACCTCCAGCACACTCATGTACAGTAACACTGACTACAGTCAAATCTAATTCTAAATTCTTCTGAAGTTTAAATTCTACAGTCACTATAGAATCTGTATTTCATTTATATCTTTTGGTAATCAAATTCTGTGTTCAAATCTAAATGTGTTTAAATCCAAGTTCTTTAACCTCTATTTCTACTTACTTTATTTAAATTCAGTTGTTAAATAGAAATACTGTATTCGCATTGAAATGATAAGTTCTTTGGTTTAAGATGCAATGGACACAGAATGTTTAGAATGTGTATATTACCCAAACTGTAGCTAGCGACAGCATTGTGTGTGTATAAATGATGTCTTTGTTTCTGAGGACAGGTCTGGTGTTTGGAAGCGCACTCTCACCCCATGTTGGCCAGAAATGAGTTGGCTGGTCCTGGGGGAGATCTGGGTCTGTCGGAGTCCTCGAACACAGGAGGGGGGATCGCTGCCTTCGAGCGCTGGCGGCCATCTTCCTCATATGAGAACGGTGTTGCTGCGGAAACAAATATGCTGTTATTTCAATCTGAATTACCCAGAAATCCCACAACCTGATTTAAAAGTGTAATACCGCAACCTAGTGGAGATACACCAACAACACACACACCAGAGCCAAAGCAATTGACCAGTGACTCACAGAAGATCAGAACATCACCTCATGCTTTCAGACACAGAAACACATGACATAAATGTGCCTTTAAAGCTTTTTAAATGTTACTCACTGTTCTCCACCAGAGAAGTGGGAGGAGCAATGGCAGCCCCACCCATACCTGTGTATCACACAAACATGAGCGTATTAAACATGCTGATCAATATAATCATGGAAACAGATGGGGGGGGGATGAGCACATGTTGAAGAACACTCACTCCTCTTCCTCTTTTCTCTTTCATACTCTTCCTCCTCATCGGACTCGCCCTCCGTTGGGAAACGCGAAAATCCGCTGGGAGCTCCTCCCCCTCCTTCATGCCTCTCTTTACGCTTCCTAACACACACACACACACACACACACAACAATAATGTAATAATTCAACTATTGAAAAACGATAATAATCTGATCTGTGTAGATCAGGCGTGGATCAGACTGCTGGTTTGTTCAGATGATGAATTAGCATACACAACTCAAATCCATTACATGTTTGAAATCACAACAGCATAAAATCATTTTTCTCCAATTCTGATCCAAATCAAAACGTTCAGACATGGACTTTATATAAACACTCAGAGTGTAATTCAACTGTAGTGAAACAGTGTAGTTGACATCTGTCTCTGACACTCAGTTTTGTGAAGGCGAGTGAAACATGAGAAAAGTATAACTAACACGTACTTCTCTCTCTCTTCAATTTCTTTCTGTCGCTCCTGCTCTCTCTGCTTCTGCCGTTCCTCTCTATGTCTCTTCACCACTTTCTCATAGTCGTTGGGGAACATGGGGTCGTACTCGTCAGCCAATGGGATCAGCACATCACCAGAGGAAAACCCACCTGACACTGAGTCCTAACACAGGCACACACAGTCACCGCAGCACAGGCACACACAGTTACACACAGTCACCGCAGCACAGTTACACACAGTCACATCAGTATGAATGAACAATATCAGTGTGGAATCTTCATTCATCTGTAATGCAGCATATCACTGCATTGCTCTGCGGGCTGGTTGTGGTGGTTCTGACATGTCAAGCATTTACTGCGAGTATTTGAGGGGAATGTGCAAATAAAAATGTACAGGGAACCCTGTATCAAGAGTCTGAATGGTTTCATTAAATGATGGAGACCAGCTCATCTTGTGCACATGAGCGAGTGACACAATGGACACACAGTTTTCCACTAATACTGGAAATTTCAGACATTTCAGACAGTGTGTGCCAGTAACAAATTCACAGTTTACCTTCATTCCAGCAGCGATGTGTGGAGGTGTATCAGAGATCTGTCTGTCATCTGCAGTTCCTCCTCTCTTCAGATCAATAACTGGAGCCAAAACATTAGACTGTCTCGTCCTCTGAGTCTGTAAAATAATCATGTTTTCTCTTTCTCAAACGTGTTCTTATAAATCAAACGTTCTGTAAGCAAGTTCCACTTAATAACATACAAATAACACAGAAATAACCAACCTTGGCTTGTGTCAGCGCAGCCTTCTTCACTTTCAGCTGAGACTGCAGCAGTTTGAAGTTTTTAGACCATCCTTCTGTTTTTGCGTCGCTGGTTGCGACTCCCAGATCGTCATATAAAGACATTTTAACTCTCTCCCACCAAAAGCACTGAAATACACACAACACATATGGTACACAGTTCTCCACAGCACAAATCAATCATTTACGCGTTTAAATACCCTGTAAATATAAATTAGCATTCGTCAAAATGTAGCTGCTGTTGAAAGATTCACAACTACAAGATGATTTTAAAGTCGCATTTGGTTTACATACATCATTTACTGGCAGTAGCAAACGACACTTATTGCACCGTATAACCAGACGTTAATTGTAGCAGTGTAGTTATGTAGTTAACAGTCAAATATCTGCGATAATAACTAACCTTTACAGAAACAAATCTACAGCTTATTTGCTCGGTCGGTTAGCACAACATGCTAAGAGAGCGCCGTCGCTTTGTCGCAGGTGGGTGACGTCATCAAGCGCGTGTTGGGAAGCCACGCGTCCTTGTGCGTTTTCATTCATTCCTACGTTGTTTTAATTTCTGTTGTATTACTGCGATTGTACAGTGTTGTACAATAACTGTATGTCTATAATATATTTCACAAATTACACATTTTCACAAAAAAGATTTGTCCCTCCAAAGCTTTATCTAATGATTAATGAATGTAACGTCACAAATAATTGTACGCTGGCGCCCTCTAGTGTCGGCATGGGCTTAAGGAAATCAGCGCTATTATGTTTTGTGTCATTGATCTCAGATTTTCACGCTGACCTTCCTGTCTTTCAGGAAATCACGCACAGAACATGCAGTGTGTCTGGTCATGCTGGAGGGTCATGTCAGGATGAGTCTGCAGGCAGGGAAACACATGAGGGAGGATGTCCTTCATGAGCATGACACAATGATACCAATAACCTTCATGATCCTTCATGATCATGATGGACAGTCCACCACCAAACGGTGGTATTAGACTGTCATGACCTGCGTGGAGACAGAACAGAACACACACCAGGCATGGCTGTCAGGAAGCTCAAATGAGCCTCAGACATGATCAACATTATTTTAGCCCCACCTTCTTCTTCTGTTTCTGAAGTATATAAAACTGCACGGCTGAGATTTCAGAGAGATATTATTTTTAAAGTTGGTCTATGAAGTCATTTCCTCATCATGGGACTTTAAGCGCCAGCATTACTCACACTACTTGTAGACCCAATGTCGCAAGCATTAAATAAAACCACCAAGGGGAAACTCCAGATTATTTTTTAAAATGTATATAAATATCATCTAACCAGAAGTGCAGGAATATAGTGATTTTATACACAAATAAGTGCAGGAATATAGTGATTTATATACACAAATAAGTGCAGAAACATAGTGATTTATATGTGATCATCAAATAAAGGACTACAATAACCTGTTTTAAACGTTTGTTATCGCCTTATTAATGAATGCTGTTATAAAATGTATGATACAGAAATAATAATATACAGAAAATATGCAACGTGTAGAAAAATGCAACAACAAGAGCATTTAGTAAAGTGTTAGTGCTTAACGTAATGTTAATTAGCAGGGTTGGGCATAACTAACTGTCTATCAATTAATAATCTGGGATTTGACATGAATTGAACACGCCCAGAAATTAAATGACAGAAACACATATTGATCCAAACCAAGTTCTGGAATTAGTAATTAAAACTGAATTTTGACTGGCCTTCATATTTACATTTATTAGCATGTTGGAGTGTGGTTGGTTTTACTGTGGTTAACATTTATTTAACGTCTTAACAAACTTTTACCACTTTACTTAGAAAACACAATGCGACCGTCACAAAAACTGCAACATTTAATTTAAAGCCTCAATTTTCAGTTTAGTTAAAAATGTAAAATTGCCTTTAGTTTTGCCAGGACTGATTTCCGTCAAGTCAAAACTAAAGTTACTAGTTCACGTTATCTAGTGATAACTTTTGTCCCCTGCGGTAACTGCCGCAAGTGAAAGTAAAAGTCGAGCGCTTGACGTGACGTTCACCCTCACACGCGTACAAATGTCGCGTCTGTCTGCTCTGCTGGGTTATTTGATGCGCGTTCGTGAGGTTTACCCGACGGATTGCCCTCTGAGGTCCCCAGAAGACATGCGTGCGCTGGTTATGTTTCTTTTCATGACGGCCGAATGTCAGCACAGCGCTGCAAGAGCAGACGGTAAGTTTGTACGCATAACTAAAGAAAACGCTACATTGATGTGTTACTCATGTGCATGTGCAGGTTTACGTCACATATTAATAAATAAATGAACAATATGAATAATAAATCACACGCTTGTCTAAACTGTTTGTTCACGTTTCCTCGAGGACAAACGAAATCACTTTTTAAAGAAGGAAAATTTTGGACAACGATAGCTTCATTGTCCTTCCTGAAACTCAGACTTTGTGTGCAGCAGAAAAATAATATAGAAAAATAAACTCGTCTCTCTCGTGCACATGGTGATTATGAGAACATGATGTACAGAATGAGGGAAGACTGCTGGTGTTATATCTCATATGTGTCTCTAATCACAGGCTTCAGTTTAACAGTTTAGTGTCATTTAATGACAGCTGGTAATATTTAATTGTTTTAAACAGATGTTGTGAATAATGTATATGTTCTATATGAGCAGATAATCAATATGTATCTATATGAGCATATAATCTATATGTATACTATGCATATAAGGTACTATATGGTCATTTGGAGATATTCTCCTGATTTTCAAGGACTCACACATCACCTGTACCAAACAGTAAACACATACGTTCATACATCAATTAACCATTTAATATTTATTTAGTTGCTTTAATCCACATACACATACAGCACATTGTTGGCCAGGATGACCTGCACCAGCCTGAGGATACAACAGTGATGTCTGTGTCTCAGCCTATAGTGAATAGCAGAATTGTTTGGGACTTATAGAGGAGAAATAAAACAGCATCTGCATGACACGTTTTTGGAGAATAGAGTTGAGAGACACACAGAGGATGTGGCATAAGATGTGTTGATGACTGAGCACTCACAGGAAGTCAGTCAGTCTTTTGACTCTCACAGTCGTCGTCTCTCTGTTCTGATTTTAGTTTGCAATGCCTTGTTTGTTTGATTCTCTTCAGACGTCCCTCATTTATTGTGATTTTGCTCTTAGTGTACCTATAACCTGTGTTTTCAGTTCCAGTTTGTCTGTGATTGTCTTTGTGTTAGTGTGTAAAGGCCACCATTGTCCTCTTGTTATCCATGTTGATTCTGAATGATCTGTTATGTTGTAACAGATTTTTTCCTCAGCCACACTGTGACATTAAGAGTCCGTGTTATGCTCATTAATAAGTTATTAATTAGTCTACTCTGATTGGTCAGCTGGCCTACTCTGTTGTGACTGATCAAACTGAAACAGCATCTTTGCTGCCTAGCTGTGTTTGAGGACAGGCTAGCTGACTAACTAGACAGGCATTACGCAAATGTGTGACATAGTGTGAGGTAATAGCACGACTTCACAGGAGAGTATCATACATACATAAATGAAACAGGTTCATGTACTACAGTTCATGTACTACAGTCATGTTCAATACTGATATGCAGTACTCAGCGCACACACTCCTTTGCAAGGAGTCTGTAAGTGGTTCTGTGTTTGTGTAGGTGTGGTACGATCTCTGAAAAACAGCTGTATTATGCAGACAGTAGCTCTATGTACTTGTTCTAAACTTGTAGGCTGTTTTCTGTGGGACACACAGACAGTGTTTGTGTCCTCAGATGTTTGACACAAGATGCCCTCCTGGATGTTGTGTATTTGTATTATGTATTTAATGTTGGGAGTAGTTCCTGTCCCGTCGTGTCCTGTGGCATTCCATTTCGTGGGTAAAGTTGTACCCCTCATATTGTGTTACTTTATCCCACTTTTCATAGCAGATTTTCTGTGTACAGTCTTGTTCAGAAATGTTGTTTTATGACTGTGTTTGCCATGTAGTTTAAAATGATGGTAGGGCATATTTTATCTTCTGATCACAGGTGTTGTGTTGTTATATTATAGATTTATATATTATAAATGTAAATATATTATAAAATAATATTTGCTTGTAATATTTTGTTTAAATGACCGTACAGGATCGCTTTTGTGTATACAAAATATTTAATACATCTTGAATCATTTGTTTGACCCAATTCTTCACTTTGTCTTAGGTGTGTGTGGTGCACCCCCACCACACCAGAACCCCAACATAAAGCCAGTGACCTCCGACCCGCCTGTGACCTATGCCATTAATGAAAAATTTCGCTATGATTGTGTGGACGGTTACGTGAGGAAGGCAGGAACATCCAGTCAGATCCGCTGCATTGACAGAAACGGCACGGCAAGCTGGGACAGGCCCAAGTATCCGCTGGTGTGCATACGTAAGGATCTTGACTGTTACACATAAATGAAACTGATCCCCAGGAATTGAGTTGTAATTAAACTGATTAATACTGACATTAATCCTATGCAGAGATATGAGCAACCGTGTAGTAACCAGAGCACCCTAGCAACCATGTTGTGATGTGCTAAAATCACCCAGAACACCATAACAACCGCTTGGCAACGCCCTGACGACCACCCACTAGACCCTAGCATTGCAGTTTTGACTAATCACCACTTACATTTTTACACCGTTAGAAAATGTAAAAATCTGTTTCAGTTTTAGGTCCTCATGAATAACAGGTGATTAATATGTATATTTTCATATTTCTACTGTCCAGCTGATCCCAACAAGCCCCAAGGTAAGCGGCCAATTCTCACTCTTTTATTCTGTTTAGTTTGATTTACATGCTCATTTAAATTTCAGACAGTCTAGTTAAAAGCTCTGTTAGGATGGATAGCATGCTAAAGGAGAATTGAGTGTGTTGACTGTATTATTCTGAATATTTATTATAAACAGACGATCCCCCGACTCATTCACACGCCACAGAGGGAACACAGACTTCCACAGTTCATGCTACAAGCGTGCCAACAGCAGGTATGATTGTGCTTTTCTGTGTGTATGTTTTTGTTTTGGCACACGTATGTTAATTACCCGACACTTTTACTGCATCAAATGAAGTTGCCGCAACCAAAACAAGAAGAACTACAGAGATCACAACAAAAGAGACAGAGTCTCCAGCAACAGCCAATGAGATCGCTTCTTCAACGTCCAGCATCTGGACGAGCAGACGGCGTATGACAACAAGGTCATCACCACGTACCCGGTCAAGGCCGCCCATTACAACAGCAGGTGAAGCATTAACAGTGATGAGCATCATGATGTCATCATTTACTCACACTCATATGATTTCAGACATGTATGGCTTCTGTCTTCAGTGAATATAACAGCGGCCTGTAAGTTCTTCTTATTTAGTTCCAAACCTAAACAAACACACTTAGCTGTAATATTGCAGTCATCTTAAAGAGCTTTATTAGCTGGTTCACATGTGTGTGAGGAGGCCTGGAGCTAAACTCAGTGACCTGTAAGCATCAGACTTGAGTGACAACAAAACAATGATAAAAGTAGATCATCTTCTCAAATCTGATTCCCTTGTTCACAGTTTTAAATTTCCCATATGTCGTGTTAGGTTTGAAATTTTTAGAGTGAGTAAATGATTAGATCATTTTTATTTTAGATAAGCTATTCCTTTAGTATTCACATCTAGACCTCTCAATTCACCTAACAAGAGTTCAGATATTCACTGTGTCAGATTATGTGATTTTGACTCTTAAATTCTTCTCACATCGTGGACAAGAAACATGTCAGATGGCAAGCTGCTCCTCGACCAATCATCTCTTTTCGTCTTTAACGATGCGTGTGGTGTCGTCAAGGAGCATAAACAAACAGCCCTCCGTGGATCTTTCCTCTATTGCATAATTCCATCTAGCAGCACCAATGGCTTGACTGTGTTTGAAGGCTGTGTACAGAAGAGCTTCAGTGCTCATATTGGTCAACATCACATTACATGTATACATCTGGTGAACGCTTTAAATGCTTTTTAATCTTAAACATTCAAGGGTTCCATGTTTGTCATTGTCACAGATGTGATGGAACCTGTCATGAAGGACCAAAAAATTACAGTCACAGACTCTGCGTAGGTTCTTGACCACCATGACACACTACATGAGATAATCCTGACACAAACTGTGGTTTATGAATTACCAGGAACGCTTAGGTCACACAGATGAGGCTGATATTGTGTAGTGTAAACCTGGCATTGCACTACCCCAAGATGTGTTTGTCAGTAGATCAACCTTTTAAAAATGTGAGACAAAACAGGATGCAGTTCAGCCTTTTATGTATCTTACAAGATGTTATATTATTATATATAAAAACATCTCCATATTTCCATATCGTAAAGCCCACATAGCATCAGATCTGACAAACATGAATCTTCTCAGGATTAAGTGTTGTGAAGTTGTGACTGTTTCAGGTCCAAGCCTGCCCTCGTTTTACGAGACGAGGTTATCTCAACAGTCATTTATGAGCACTGTTTATATTTACATCACACATTTAAGCTCAGCTTTAATAAACTCTCTGTGCACACTACAGTCTCCAGGCTGACGGCTGGCTAAACATCAATATGTGAATGATTCATAAAGCTGAATTATTCCACATCTGGTCAGACTTCCCAAACAGTGATAATGTTGTTTTTTTAGGATCTTTTTATCACCCTCTCTGATAATTAACAAATGATGTGATTAAAATAATGTGAAATGTGATTAAAACTGTGAACACTGTTGTCTCAAA
>JAZGTJ010016383.1:0-12717 GCA_036877575.1 Botia almorhae
GTTGCACTTTTTACGTCGTCTGAGGATTTATGGTGTTGATCAAAAGTTTATGATAATGTTCTATCATGCTGTCTTTGAGAGTTTAATTAGGTATAGCATCTCAGCCTGGTTTGGTAACCTGTCTGTGCAGCTGAGAACTAAACTGGTCAGGATGATTCACACTGCTTGGAAAATTATTGGTGTTAAAGAACGACATCACTGCAGAACATATACAAACAGGCTACTCTAAGACAAGCTAATAAGATTGTTTGTGATTCAACACACGTTTTGTACACAGAATATGAGTTGTTGCCTTCTGGGAGGAGGTTTAGAGTTCCTTATTGTAGAATGAATAGATTTAAAAACTCATCCCTGTGTCTATAAAGTGGTTAAATAGTAGTAGTATGGAGCTGTAAATTTTTTACTGGGGTTATTTATGTATTTATCTATTTATTGTTGTGTTATTTGTATTGTTATTAGTGTGCTTTGTTTGTCTGTCAATTGATTGCAGCATGGGTGATGGGCCCAAAACAAATTTCCCTGCAAGGGACAATAAAGTTTACCTTACCTTAAATTGCGAATTAACCTCTGGTAGAAGTTAGCAAACCCCAAAAATCGCTGTAGCTCTTTGACTGTTTTAGAAAGTGACCATTCAGTCACGGCTCGCACCTTTGCATCATCCATGGCCACTCTCTCTCAACTAATGACATAACCCAAGAAAGTGGTGCTAGTCTGATGAAACTCACATTTCTCCCCCTTCACAAACAAATTGTTCTCAATTAAACATTTCAAGACTGATTGGACATGTCCCTGATGCTCTTATAATATATCGTCTATATACACAATGGCCCATTTCTCTAACATATAGAAAATATCATTCATAAGGATTAAAAAACTGATGGACTATTGGCCAATCCGAAGGGCATGACCAGATACTCGAAATCCCCGGACGTGGTGGAAAAGGCTGTTTTCCATTCGTCCCTCTCTCGAATGCGGATTAAATTGTAAGCGTTTCGTAAATCTAGTTTAGTGAAGTATCGGGCCCTTCAGAGTTATTCTAAAGATGGGGAAATTAACAGGAGCAGGTAGCTATACTTAATCGTGGCCTCGTTCAGATTTCTGTAATCTATACAAGGTCTAAGGCCCCCGTCCTTCTTCTTTACAAAGAAGAACCCTGCTGAAACTGGTGAAATAGATGGACGCATATATGTACGCATAGCAACTGATTCTGGTTGAGAGAGGGCAAACACTCGGCCTCTGCGGGGTAAAGTATTGGGTTTTAGTTCAATGGCACAATCTGTGGGACGATGTGGAGGTAGTTGTGAAGCCTTTGTTTTGCTAAAAACTGTAGCCAAATCGGTGTACTGNCAAGGGATGTTTCAGGTTCTGGGGTGTTTTGAGAGCATGGATTAATCTTTGTTAAGCACGTCAAATGACAGTTATTACCCTAACAAAGAATTTGACCTGAGCTCCATGAGATATGGGGTTCATGTTTTTGCAACCAGGGCAGGCCCAATACTAGAGTATGTTTAGACGAGGATATAGCTAGCAGTTGCAAGTTCTCAGAATGCAAGGTGCCTATTTGTAACTGTAGAAGGGTGGTTTGGAATTTAACACGTCCTAAGCCCAGGGGTCGACCATCTATCGCCTCCACCTCTAGAGAAGGGGAAAAGGGGATTAGTGAGATGTCATTTATTTGAGCAAACTCTAAAGAAATGAAAGTCAATTAGGGCTGAGGTAATAATGTGTCTGCTAGAGAAGATTAGGACTACTGGTAACTTCATGGTACTGTGTGATATATTGGAGACGCTAGATAGACTCACCGGTGAGGAACTAGGATTGGGTTGGGACGGACGTGCTGCTCTCATGTGTCCTTCCTGACCGCAGTACAAGCAAAGCCCCTGGCGAAAATGTCGCTCACGTTCCTCGGGGGTCAGGCGGGTCAAATTTATCTGCATTGGTTCAGGTGTGTTTGTACTTTCAGCTCTGCTAGGGTACGCACCTAATGGGTCGACGTGCCCGAATTAAATTATCTAATGAAATTGAGAGGTCGATGTACTCACTCCCCGACCCTCATCCCGACAGGCCAGCTCTGATTGTAACTCGGGACGTAACCCACGTCTGTACAACAACAGCAGCATGTCCTTGACCCAGTTGATCTGGGCAGCAAGGGTACGGAAGTTCAAGGCGTACTCGGCGGCTGGTTGCTTCCCTTGTTTGAGGGTCAGGAGGCGCTCTCCGGGACTCAATGAACTTCTGCAGAAAAACATCAAATGAGGGAAACCCGACCCATCATTTCCCCAAACAGCCGTGGCCCATTCTAAAGCCTTGCCGGTAAGAAGTGAAGTCAAAGTCAAGTCAAAAGTCAAAGTCAACTTTATTGTCAATTCTGCCACATGTACAGGACATACAGAGAATTGAAATTGCGTTACTCTCAGACCCTGGGTGCATACACGTAACATTAAATACAAAAGATGGAGTTTAAAAAGTGCAAATAAAAAAAATGAAGAGAAAACAATACAATATATACAAGTAATGAACACACGAATGCTCTTCGACTTTTCAGTAGGATGAAGGTTTGCTTGTTGCGGTATAAACAGCGAGCATTGCAATAGAAAACCCTTACATCTGGCTGAATTCTCATCGTATTTCTCAGGGAACGCTAATCTGGAACTGACCGGCTACAGACCCAGCAGCTTCAAAAGATGGCAGAGAGGCGGTGGTCATTACATTACGTGATTGAGGATAATCGGGTGTGCCTTGGATAGCTCGCACCAGTTCCTCAGTTAGGGCGGTTAACCGGTTCAACTGATGCTGTTGTGATGTTAACTGAGCAGCCTAAGCGGATAATTCCGAGGATAATTGACGAACGACCGCTGGATCGTGTGGTGGCGATGTCTTCTGTAACAAGGACTCAGAAACAGGAGGATTCATGTGTGGTATCTTTAATGAGCGAGCAAGGGTATCAGTCAACAGCGGACAGTACTTTCAGAGAAATAGCGATAATCGTAAGTCGGTAAACAGGCGAGGTCGGGGCAGGCAGCTATCAATCATAAACGATAAACACTCACAGTTCGTGGCAGGTGGCAAACAATCCAAGTCCGTAATCCAAAGCGAGATCCGAAAGAGCAGGCGGCAGAAAGTCAAAAACCAGAAACAATCCAAATCAAAACCAGAGAAAACAGTCCGGATAAGTAAACGCTCTGAAATGTACGCTGATGGGGCAATACAAGACATTGCGATGAGCGTTTGTATAACTGAGCTTAAATAGTTCTGGGTATAGTCACATGGGTTCATGCGGAGGTAGCGCAGGGATACTCTGGGAAGTGTAGTTCTAAGAAGCAGTCAATATTCCCACAAAGGCTCTTTCTGCAGGCACAGAGGGGGAGGGGGAGGGGGATCACGCTTTAGTCAGTGTGAGGTCTTGTTTGCCATGTGCTGCATTTGAGAACATTTCTCTGGACTGCTTTCCTGGTGCCATTTGGACTGTTTATCGTTTCTGAACCTTTGCTGTCTGCCCCTTGTTTTTGATCCGGACATTGTTGTTGACTGTTTGCTGCCTGCCTCGACCCTTGCCCATGTTTACGTTTTGCTCGGTTTTGACTTTTGCCTGTTTACTGACTGTGATTGCTAATAAAGAGCTGCATATGGATCCCACTGCGTCAGCATCTCCGTTACAAAATTAGTCCATTTGACTGGTTAATAAAAGTATTTTGAAATTAAACGGTTTGTGAAATAAAACATTTAAAGAAAACATTTTTGTTTTTGCTTTGTTTTCATCTAAATAAAGTGTCACATATCTATATTAAGAAACCAATCAGAGTGCTAAATTTAAATGTGGAAGCTGATTGATAACTTTAAATTTCATTTGGTCTTGTGTGTGTCTAGTGACCACTTTCATATTGTTACGGAGGAGGTTTCCGCTCCGCCTCCTGCTGGTCGGCAGCGGGAACCGTCACCTGAATACTAACCACCATTGTGGACTACAACTCCCATCGGCCCCATACCCAGGACTGATGAGCTTCCGGTTCGCCACCTGCACCCAATCAGCGTCCCTATTTAACCCAGGTCTACACTTGTATCAGTGCAATGTCTTGTTTGCCATGTGCTGCATTTCAGAGCGTTTCTTCGGACTGCCTTCTCGTTACCATTTTGACTGTTTATCGTTTTTTGAATATATTTGTTATTGATTGCTTGCTGCCTGACTTGACCTTTCCCTGTGTTTACACACTTTTGCCCCTGTCTCATCTACATTGCTCTGTTCACCGGTTTTTGACTTGTGCCTGTTTTTGGATTGTGATTGTAAATAAACTACTGCATATGGACCCCGCCGCTTCCGCGTCTTTGTTACACATATGTTTGTTTCACAAGACACATAAAAACCAATGGTATTTTAAGTTAGAGCCATGCTGCTGTGTTTGAATTTAGCACTCTGATCTGTTTCAGCAACAAATATGTGACGTGTTGATCACTTGTTTAGCTCAAATATTATATTATATATTATTATATAACATATTTTTTTTCACAAATGTTTTGTTTTACTTGAGAACATTTTATTAACCTACTGGAGTCATGTGGATTACTTTCAGGATGGGTGGATGCACAATTGGTCGAGCATTGCCTTATGAAGCATCTGGCAAATGTACAAATGGAATAAAAATGCAATTTTAAAACTTAACTGTAGGTCGTAATAAGCTGTCAATACCTAAGAATCAGAATCTGAATGAGCTTTATTGCCAGGTATGTTTACACATACGAGGAATTTGTTCTAGTGACAAAAGCTCTACAGTGCAACAGAATGACAGTGACAAGACACAGGTAATAAAAAGAATAATATACATTATACAAATATACAGAATAGACAGTGTACAAAGTAGCAAAAACAAAATATATAATATAGACATTCAAGTATGACCAGGTATGATGTGTTTGTACAGATATGATGATATGTGAAAATATGAAATGTAAATAAGTGTGTGTAATAAATAAATGTATAATAGTGTGGTGTACCACGTGTATTGTTAAGTGTTCATGACATGGACTGCCTGGGGAAAGAAACTGTTCTGGGTGTGAGGGGTCCAAAGTGATTTTCTCAGCCCTTTTGCTCACTCTGGATAAGGACAGTTCTTGAAGAGTGGGGAGGGTTGTACCAATGATTCGCTCAGCAGTCTTGACTACCTTCTGCAGTCTTCTGAGGTCAGATTTGGTAGCTGAACCAGACAGTTATAGAAGTGCAAAGGATAGATTCAATGATTGCGGTGTAGAACTGTTTCAGCAGCTTATGTGGAAGGTTGAACTTCCTCAGCTGTCAAAGGAAGTACAACCTCTGCTGGGCCTTTTTCACAATGGAGACAATGTGAGTGTCCCACTTCAGGTCCTGGGAGATTGTGGTGCCCAGGAACCTGAATGACTCTATTGTAGCCACAGTGCTGTCCATGATGGTGAGTGGGGGAGAGCAGGGGGGTTCCTCCTGAAGTCCACTATCATCTCCACCGTTTTGAATGTGTTGAGCTCCAGGTTGTTAATTCGATTCAATTCAATTTTATTTAAATAGCACTTTTTATAATGTTACATTGCTTCAAAGTAGCTTTACATAAAAAACAAAGAATAATAATAAAACACAGAACAAATGTCAGACATGTTAATGGTATTATTGCAAATAATATGTGTGGGATAAGACTAATTACATATACTAGGCCTATAGTATGTTTATGAACAAAGAGCTGACTGAACCGATAAAGTGAGCAAAATATATGCATTCCAGCTTACATAAGGATGGCATAAAGTAGACAACATCTTATGGGACAGGGCTACAAGGGATTTGCAATAGTACCATGAACTACACAACATGCAAAGACTGGTTAAGACTGCACCAGACAGCCAGCTCTTTAACCTCCTGTCTATAAGCAGACTCATCACCGTCCTGGATGAGGCCGATGAGTGTGATGTCATCTGCAAACTTCAGGATCTTGACAGAGGGGTCAAGTGAGTTCCTGTTCCCTAAGTAAGCTCCTCTCCTGTTACAGTCCTTCACGTTCACTGCGATCTAAAAAATTCTGGCCAACTGTTAGTACCCAGAATTTTAAAAACAAATGCTGGTGGTAGATCCATCTTGTATTTGGCACCCAAACTTTGGAATAGTCTTCCCACTGTTGTCCGCGAGGCAGAAACATTATGTAAAATTAAATCTAGATTAAAGATCCACCTCTTTAGTAAACCTACCGTTATATACATGGCTGTTATATACATGCTGTTATATACATGCCTACGTTTAGCTTAGTTTCTATATTTTGTTCCTGCTTAGTCACAGCAGTATGATGTTTTGGCTTTAGTTAGTAACATTATGCCTCCCCATTTCTGCTGGCATAATTTCTCAGTGCCCGACATATTATCAAATATAATTAGAACCATCAGCTTTTCATCAATAAATAACTATAAATCATTATAATCAACTGTTCGTATCCAAACAGTTACAAATTGCAGCTTTAACGTGCCAGAGGAGAACTGGCCCTCCTAGTTAAGCCTGGCATCTCCCAAGGTTTTTTCTCCATCTATACAGCATAGGAGTTTTGGTTCCTTGCCACTGTCGCCCTGTTGGCTTGCTTGCTGGGCGACTGCTGACATCTAACTTAGCTTAGGGTTTTGTAAATTGTAAACTTCTAATGTTTTTTGTATATATTTTATGTATGTATGTATTCTACTTTTGCATGTTGTGTGTAGTTAATGGTACTATAGCAAATCCCTTATACCCGTCCCATAAGATGTTTCGTGGTTTTATCGTTCAATCAAACTTTTATTCATCAACATACTATAAATGTAGTATACCTAATTAGTCTTATACATTTCACACATATAATTTGCAATAATACCATTAACATGTATGACATTTGTTCTGTGTTTAATTATTATTATTCTTTTTATATGTAAAGCTGCTTTAAAGCAATGTAACATTGTAAAAAATAAAACTTGAATGAATAAATTTGTATTTGCTTGATGGCTTGTCACCATTCATCTTCCTCTTGATCACATTCCAGAGGCTTTCAATGGGGTTCAGGTCTGGATATTGGGCTGGCCATGACAGGGTCTTGATCTGGTGATCCCCATCCAAAGCTGATAATTGGACTCATCGGAGAAGATGACTTGTCTTCTACTGACCAATTCTTATGATCCTTTGCAAACCTCAGCCTGACTTTTCTTTGTTTCACTGATGAAGCGCTTTGTTCTAGCTTTGCATGACTTCAGCTCTGCCTCTAGGAGCCTGTTTTTCGAACCGTCCTGACTGTGCACTTCACCCCATTAGTATTATGTATTAGTATTGTATTATGTATTGTATTGGTAATGTGTCTATGCTTGGGCAATGTAAACATTTATAGATTTATAGAAAAATGTATAGAAATCTAAAGATTCTCTTACCATGCCAGTAAAGCTGTTTGAATCTTGAATCCTAGTTTGCACTGGCCCGACAGTGGAAAGGTGGCAACTGTATTTTGATATATTTTAAAGTAAATTTTTATTTTATACCATGTTTGTAGCACAGTATCCCTTCAGTTTCTTTTTGTAAGATTTGTATTTTAAAAATACAATATAAATATTATGTATTATATTATGTATAAATATTATGTATACATATTATGTATTATATTATATATTATGTAAATATACATTATTACAGCACATATAAATTCTATATTTTGTTTTGTAACCATAAATGAATTAGATCAGCAGTCTATGACTTGGCTCAGTGTCTAATCAGACTTTGTCTATTTCAAAGTATCTTATGTAAATTCAGAATTTACATTTATAAGTTTGGCAGACACTTTTATTCAAAGCAACTTACAATTTACTCAGTTCATATACAATTTGATAGTATGTGTGTTTCCTGTAAATCACACCTTTGCACTGCTAACACAATGCCAGTTACCAGTTGAGCTACAGGAACACACACAAAGAATTGACATACAGTTTAAATATATCATACAATACAGTTTTTATTGCACAACTGCAATGCAACTAGATGTGTGAGAAAATTTCAGGCCAAACAAAAATATTTAGTTTCCTCTAACCCATGAAATGTCCTGTATGTATTTTTTTAGTGTTAGCACCTGAAAATAATGCAAAGGTTTCCAACAAAGGTTCTTAATTAGAGAGTTCTATAGACATTAACTCTGAGATGAATTACACCAAACAAAGATACATATGTGTTTAATGTATTTAGTGTTTGGTAAAGATATGTTTAGACTGTCTGTTTGGATGAGAATTAAAGCCTTTTTGTTTAGATATTCCTCGTTCCACTCCTTCGTCTGTGTTACAGCGTACATGTTACAGAGTTTCGGTGGACAAGGTTCCTTGCCCAGCCCGCACCATCGTCATGCCAAGAGCTGATTCGTGCTGGAAGGTAAAGAAGTATATAAACTCTAGCTCTGGGCAGCCGGATCACTGTTTTCGGTAGACGAAGCTGAGTCCAGCTCAGGGTTGTCACATGTGAGCGCCACCAGTACGGCATCCTCAACAGTCATGGCCACCAACCTGGAGCCCAGAGAACCAACCACCACCCCACAGCGTGGATCTAAGGCCAGAGCCCACCGCAAATGGAGAGCTGATGCTCGCCGCGACCATCGAGCCATTGCCAACCGAAGTGACAGAGCCCTTTCTGTCTGACCAAGTGCGTGAGCCGGATTTACAGAATGCCTCAGTCGACATTAACGTGGAGAATGAGGGTATGTTGGAAGACCCCGCCCACTGCACTACTGCTGTGGGTGAGTCTACTCTGGACTCGAGACTTAATAGACTTCCACTCTGAGACTCCCATTCCCCTTGTCTTTCATGAACTGTTAGTTTGGGAAACAATCCTAGCCAACCTCCCTCTTCCACCTCCTCTCATTCCTCTGCTTCTCCCCTCACCTCCTATGTCCTCCTCCTGCCTCCGACACCCGTTTCGCTCATTCGTCTGTGTTTTCTTAGCCAGGTACACGTTACAACACCCTGATTATCATGGCAATGTTACATGGCAATTATTATATAAGCTATTATTTACATATGCAAATGGGATTGGGGTCTTTATAGACATGAATTGTTGTTGAATATGATAAATTGCATATTAAATATGATGTTTAGCAGATGGCAGCCATTGATTTGAGGTTAAATACTAACAATTTGGGCTTCTGTCACAATTGAGTGCAGGGTGGATGGGGGGCAGACAACAGAAAACCTGCAGTGGAGCTAGAAACAAAAGACCTTGAAGTACATAAGACCTTGATGCTTTCAAAAACTTGATGCTTTGTCTTGCATTCTGTGGTAATATTATCTGTCACTGAACTGGCCACTTCTCTGAAACGTCAATTATGTTTATAGAGTTGTGTCCTGCTCTTAAACTAAATATTTCTTTAATTATTAAACACCTCAAATCTGATGCTAAATTCTGATTACACAGATCTTTTGAAACTCTGGTAACATGCAGATAAACATGCATGTGACACTTAAATCAGCTTATTTGGTGTAAAACCACTGTAGCAATTTTGAGTGACTTTTATAAATATCAGTATCAGTATTATACTATAAAGTAATGCATGCCTATATGATCTACGTTGTATGTAGATGTTTCAACCTGTTTTAACCTTGATTTATGACTTCTAAAATAAAGTATCTTGATGGCATTATATGACTATATAATTATTATTATGCCATAAAGTTATAAAGTTTATTTTTCCTTTCAAAGGTAAGTAATAAGGTAAAGGTTACTAATTAAGACATAAAAGTATGGAAAAAAGGAAAAGGATAAAAACAGGAACAATCTAAAATACTGGTATTATGTAGTACATGGTGTTACTGTTATAAAATTAAATTATGAAAGGACAAGAAATTTATGGACAATTATACAAAATACCATAAAATGTACACTAGCAGAAAGTGGACACACAGAAGTATTCTCCGATCATTCACTTTCTTTTAGGTGTGTCATCTTGAATGGCCAATGATAAAATCTGCAGGTCCAAAGGACTTCTGAAACAGATAAAATCGTATCTCAGATGGAAGTCAGAGGAATGTCAACGTAAAGATCAATGAGCTCCCCCCAGCCCATGATTACAACATGTTTTGCCCCTGGAACCAGTTTCCATGGCAGCAATTTTAACATATCAGGACAGAGTGAACCAGGGTGATAAACACATAGAGGTTTGCACTGAACTCTCATGATTACACAGTAATTTACACCCAACACACTTTAATTCTGATCCTCATTTAGTCATAATGAATCTAGTCAGTTATTCACACAGCCATGCGGAAGTCAGTTTCACAATGAGGAACATGAAGCATACATCAGATCTCTTGGTGTTGACAGGAGTGTTGTACAATCCCTACGAATGTGGGTGATACAAGAGATTGCTGTTATCATTCACAATGCTAGTAAAACATCAGATGCACCCATTTATGATCACCATAGTTATTGCACAGTTATTTTTAATTTTATCCAATGTGTCAAAGTTGAGGCTAATGGGTTTGCATGTTTGTCACATGCTTAAACCCTCTTTTCTTAAAAACTTACAAACTTACTAAACTTACTTGCTCTGTTAATTATAGCTGATCTGTAGATTTAAATCAGGCACCTGGTGATGTAACGTTTCGCAGGGCTAAGGAACATGGGAACACACAAAGAAGCAGAACTAGGAACATCCAAACAAAAAGCTTTAATTATTCTTTAAAACAGAAATCAAGGCGGTGACAACAAAAACAGCAGCGGTGGCAGCAGCAGCAGCAGCAGTATATACACACAAACTGTTACGGAACCGGACTTTTGTTTTTTGCCCCTTTTGTTTTTGCTTTGTTTAACTATTACTATTACTAACCATAACTATTATTAGTGCAGGTAAACACATACAAACCTTTACTTTGGTAGACTCCGGAGCCGCAGCTAATTTTATCTCTCTTGAGTTCACCAAAGAAAATAATCTTTCTCACTAACGTTCTGTTTTTTTCCTGTAGAAGTTGAGGCGCTATATTGGCGACCATTAGGAGTGGGACGAGTGGAGCAAAAGACAGAGATTATGCAACTACGCATCGGTGTGCTCCACTCGAAAGAAATTCAGTTGTTTGTTATATCTTATCCTAAACACACTGTAATTCTGGGTTTGCCCTGGTTACAATGTCACAAACCCACTATTTCTTGGAGCAAGGGCCATATTCTACGTTGGAGTGAGTATTGTCATAATGTGTTTGTTCAAGGTAAACCCCCCCGGTCAAAACCCTCATCAGAATAAAGTCTTACCAGAGCTTGGAAATAGTGTCCCTCCCGAGTACTCAGACCTAGCTATCGTATTTAGCAAAGCTAAAGCCTCTCAATTTCCCCCTCATCGCGCTACTAATTGCGCTATTGAATTAACATCTGAGAAATTACCCAATAAGGGTCGAATTTTCCCCTTATCTCAACCCGAGTCCTCCGCTATGTCTCAATATATTGAGGAGGAATTAGCTAAAGGTTTTATTTATTTTCTTCATTAAGAAGAAAGACGGTGGTCTGAGGCCATGTATTGACTATCGCAATTCAAACGAAGTCACCATTAAGTTTCGATACCCGCTCCCCCTCATCCCTGTGGCCTTGGAACAACTTCGTAAGGCAAAATACTTCATCAAGCTTGACTTACGAAGCGCTTATAATTTGATTCGCATATGAGAAGGGGATGAGTGGAAGACAGCATTTTCCACAACATCATGAGTACATTATGAGTATCTCGTTATGCCCTTTGGCTTAGCAAACAGCCCATCCGTGTTCCCCACCTCTTCCGAGATATTTTAGAAAGAAGGGTCATTATTTATATTGATGATATTTAGTAATCTCAGAGACTCAGGAGGAACACATGAGACACGTACGTTCAGTTTTACAGCGTCTCATCGCAAACAACTTGTATGTCAAAGGGGAGAAATGTGAATTTCATCGTACCTGCATCTCATTCCTGGGGTATGTTATCAGCTCAGAAGGGGTAGCCATGGATGGTAAGAAAGTTCAGGCGGTCACTGAATGGCCAATCCCTAAGATGGTTAAAGAGCTTCAATGATTTCTGGGGTTTGCAAATTTTTCCTGGGGTCGCAGTTCTGCTCCCTGGTGTCGCAAGTCTGCTCCGCAGTTCTCCGCCCAGGCTCTTCAGGTCTCCGCCCAGGCTCTTCAGGTCTCCGCCCTGGCTCCTCAGGTCTTCGCCCTGGCTCCTCAGGTCTCCACCCTGGCACCGCAAGTCTTTGGCATGGCGTTTTCCTCCGTCGATGCCCCCTTGGTCATCGACGGCGGTTGTACGGCGTGAAGACACGCCAGATGATAAACAGGATGCTGTCATTCCACACAAAATCACGTACAAACTGTTTGCACTTGGTATACACCCTACACTCTGTAGGACACCGCAGTGATAGGACGCATTACAGGTGGGGATGAAGCAGCCTACAGGACAGAGGTAGCCAGTCTTATGACATGGTGTGAGGACAACAACCTCACCCTCAACACAGACAAGACAAAGGAGATGATCGTGGACATGAGGAAAGGAACAAAACTCATCAGCCACTTTTTATCCGGGAGCTTGAAGTGAAGAGGGTGAGCAGCTTCAAATATTTGGGAGTTCAGCGAGGACCTCACGTGGTCGTTTAACACCTCTCATTTGGTCAAGAAGGCTCAACAGCGGCTCTACTTCCTGAGGAGACTGAGGAAGTTTGGCATGTCTCCCAAGATCCTCAGCAACTTCTACAGCTGCGTCGTGGAGA
>JAZGTJ010016384.1:0-12716 GCA_036877575.1 Botia almorhae
GTGTATCTTTAATATGGCAAACGCGAGGGGGGAGGGCTGAGCCCATTCTACGGGAGCTCAGAGGGGAGCGTCTGCATATTACGTTAAAGAGAAAACCGATTTTTATTCAAGCAAATCGATGTAAACGACACATTCGAGTTAATCGATAAAATCGATTTATCGCCCAGCCCTATATCATCATATACAGTAACAACTGGCGGTGGCATATGCAACATCTGTGAGCAGTCCTGAGGTCGCTGCACACGGCAGGGCTCACAGCCAATCCGAAGAAATGTGCAATCAGACAGGTGAAAGTATGGTATCTGGGCTTCCACTTTGGACATGGACAGGTGCGGCCCCAAATTTACAAAACCACAGCAATTACGACCTGCCCGCGTTTCAGGTGAGGCAGTTCTTGGGGCCGGCTGGCTATTACAGACGGTTCGTTAGATGCTGTAGATCAGTCGGAAGCTCTCAAGAGAGACTAAGTTACAGCACCATCAAAAAGGAATGTTTGGCCATCAAGTGGGCGGTCCTTACACTTAGATACTCCTTGCTGGGCTTTCACCCTCTGTTCGGACCATGCCCCGCTCCAATGGCTCCACCGCATGAAAGATACCAATGCCCGGATCACCCGTTGGTATTTGGCCCAACAACCCTTCAAATTTCAGGTGGTCCACAGACCAGGGGGCGCAGATGGCCATGGCCGTCGGTGCAGGCCGGATGACTCCCCGGCCTGAGTCGGGCGATGGGGGTATGTGGAAAGCGGGTCGTGGTTTTGATGCCGCTGCCGGCGGAGAGTAGAGTCAGGAGACGAAATTGTGAAGGTAAACGCCTTTCTTGTAATTATTCCTCACAGCTGTTTTCGTTTTGCAGTGAGTCGAGAGACAGGATAAAAGGGGGCGGCAGGAAAACGTGTTGTTAAGGAGCAGAAGCAGGAAGTGGCATCGACCTGAGGAAGTGCAAGTGGTTTTTGCTGGAAGCCACAAAGCTCTGCGTTCTCTATTTGTTTTGGCTTTTGTTTTCTGTTTAATAAACGAGTGTGTATCGCTCATCCGCTCCCCAACTGTGGTCGGTGACGTTTTTTTTATTTCATCGCCAGGGAAGTGTCACAGCAACGTAAGTTACTTTGGATAAAAACGTTTGTCAAATGCATAAATGTAAATATGTGTAACTGTTGTGCTTTATCATCACTATTCATGTTCACATTGCACTTTGTCTTATACTGCAAAGGTTACAAAGAATGATAAAGGATTTACTTTTAAATTATATAAAATTTTAATAAAAAAATACAATTTTTTTTTTAACCAGCAAAACAGAAAAATAATCATCAGCATCATGCAATAGTGCTTTCTCTCACACATATATAGTACCATAAAAACATATAGCATGCAGTGTATATGTAGTTTTCATGATGAAAATGCAATTTCATGATAAAATGTATCTTCAATTTAAACTAGACTGGTAGAATAAATCCTTTACAAGTGTTTGGCCCCGTACGGTGTACATTTTAGGGCATCCTCAGACCTCAGTCATACAATGAAAAGGCGTCATCCTTCAGACTAAAAGGCTTCTGTCACTGCACAAAACGGCATCGTGCCTCAGACTGAAAGGCTTCAGATCTCAAGAATAACAGCGTCAGGTGTCAGGTCTCGTACAATTAGGCATCGGGCGAAACGGTCTCAGGTTAAAAGGCATCAGACAAAAAGACATTGGGCGAAACAGACTCAGGTGGAGTGTGATGTGTTGCGCTGCCCCGCCCCATACGCACGTGGTCCAGAACAAGCAAATAAGTTAACAGAACTATTATTTAGAACCAAAATCATTTAATTCAACAACTGTTAGTGTTGGACAAGTACAGGTCAATTATAATTAGACTAAGATTTCAATCTAATAGCTTGAAAGAATTTGCTGTACCCTTACAAAAATTAACCATGGCTTTATTATAGTAAAAGTGAAGCATTATTTCAAACATTTTTTTGGTATTGTTTACCATTTGTATAACCAGTTTTGCTGCAAACATGGTTTAACTATGGCTATGGTTAGTGTTGCGAAATCATGTTTAATCTGTGAATACCATGTTTTTTTGGTTTTATTTGTAGTAAAACCATGGTTATATTTCTTAAGGTAACCTTACTACTGTTTGCCAACATACAAGCTAGCTAGTTATAATATGGCTAAATGACTTTTTAAACGTGCACAATCATGAAATGCATGTTTTCCTCTGTATACAATTCATAATTAGTGTAGTATTTAATTAAAACTGTTAAGATAAAATACATCAAGAGCAGCTTACCTGCTTCTGCCATTATCACCTGTCTACGCCACTTTGCTTGTTCTCAACCGCATGCGTGACGTTACATGGGGCGGGGCAGCACGACACGTCACACTCCACCCGAGTTCGCTCGATGTCTTTTTGTCTGATGCCTTTTAATCTGAGTCCGTTTCGCCTAATGTCTTTTTGTCTGATGCCTTTTAATGTGAGTCCGTTTCACCCGATGCCTAATTGTACGAGACCTGACACCTGCTGTTTTTTCTGAGACCTGAAAAGCCTTTCAGTCTGAGGCATGATGCCTTTTCATTGTATGACTGAGGTCTGAGGATGTCCTAAAATGCCAAAAATACCTGAAAAGCATGGTAACTGTGCAAAGCAGTCATATTATGCTTTTTCACTTTGATAAGTGGGTAATGGTGCTGTTTGAGCATAGAAAGATGTACAAAGTTACAAAGCTCAAAACACACTAGATATTACAACATGCTTCTTTCATACTATGTGTCGTTACAATGTCCCTCATGTAAATTCCTGCCCAAAGCATTTGCCAAAAATGGCAAGGCTTGGTTGAGTTTGGGCGCTGAAAAATATACTTGCTCTTTACGCTGTGTGAAGTGTTTCCACATTATGTTGTGGTGGTCAGAAGGTAAAAGCTGGAGATCTCCGAAAATTTTTAGCTTACTTATGAGTTCCACAAGCATGTGAAAACTTTTTACCTAACAATTGATGGGTTGTAATTCTACTTTCCTAGCCCTCTACCAACTGGTGACATCTACCGGTTACAGTTGATGCAGCAGTACAGAGAAGGTCAGAATTTAGAATTCGGTCCGAATGCAACGATTGGACAATCGTCCTGCATCTTCCACAGATATATATATATATATACTGCTATCAGGACATTAAGAGAATTTCAACCAGCATAACAAAAAATGTTTCTGGATAAAATCTACTCTGCCTGACACAGGGGTGTGGATTTAAAACAAGGTCAAAACATGCAAAGACAGGCAAAAAAAACCGTTTCACGGGCAGCGCAAGTTATTATATTTTGATTAAAACCTACGATACATTTTTTAAGTTCACGTTAACTTTAAAAATGTATTGTGTACCTCCTGTCCGCGTCTCTGTTTCGGTCTCTAGATGGGGACCGTGTTCGTCTGGAGTGTTTGCCGCGGGTGGACACTCTGCTCTTTGAGGAGCTGCTGGAGGAAGAGCGCTGTCTGCGCCTCCTCTTCCTTCTACTGCGACTGTTATCTTCACTGTCCGAGGAGTGATGACCCATATTTACTCCAGACACTGGATGAATTTATGGATATTGATTGGAAAAAACTGTATATAACAAAAGACGTATTTCAGAAACCATGTGTTTACATTTTGCCGTAAAGAGTTGCTTTGGACCATACCTTTAAATGTAAAGGTTAAGGGCACACTTGATTTAATATTCTTTAAGTGTTTTAAAGATTTATTTATTTAGCTGCACCGAGTGTAAATTAAACAATGTAAAAACAGGACTAGCCGAAGCTTAAACATGAGGAATCCACACAATTGACTTTTGTTAAACACGTTAACAGTCCTATGTTTCATTGAATAATTAACAGAAACAATCAGACGATTGTGGAAATACAGTTATGAAATTTGCGTCCATTTACATGTGCATGGAAATACAATACAAATCCAGGCGCTTAGTCTACTAGCGCGCCTGTATCATCTCTATTATCTTTAACGCACGCTATGCATCACGGAAATGCCAAAAGTAGAACATGTAAATATATGGATATTTAGACGTATTATACATTCTCTTACCTAGTTAATTATATACGCTCCTGTCTTGCCACAAGAGTCACAGAACAGCGCCATTAGCCGATAATCAGACAGAAGTAACACATTCGGAGCGCATCGATGGAAGAACGCTGCAGGCTTCACAATCAAGCACAGAACGACCTTCGTATTCGCTGCTTGTTTCATATTTTCACCATCGCTCAAAACAAGCGTAAAACAGAGCATTTATAAACTGTGCATTTTTTAGCGAAAGGATACATGATCAGTAGACACGTTTTGTAATTTTTTTTACATTGTACATTTTTAAAATGGATTGTGAAATGGATTTTAAGATGTTGGTGTGAAACTGTAGATGGTTAAAATGTATTAAACAAAAGTAAAGTTTAGATCAAAGTTTTAGATTGGGTTTAGCTTTAATATTTTGTCAAAATTGTGCCATAGACAAATCTTTGGAGTAATGTCACATTTGTGTACGACCAGGATTAAAATATTGTCTTCTCTTAAGAAATAAAAGTAACCAATTATTGGTTTATTGTTCTAAAGGCCATTTCAAAACATGATCGATGCTCTACATATATTAATTAAAACTACGGTAGATACGGAAAAATTAACGCACGGGAAATAAACCCAACAAATTATTTAAATCATCTTAATATTTAAATAAAAACTCGACTACGTAACATCTGAATGGTCACTAATTCAGTCGCTTTTGGAAATAGACAAACAAGACACTATCATGTCTGAAAATCGTTTTATTTCTTAAAGACCGGCTTACAAAAGTTTTTTCAACCTATAAGCCAGATAGCCTACTAATTGAATGCATGCGCAATTGCCCCAGAACACCAGCCTTATTAGAAACATTAAGTACAATTACTCTTAATATTAATTACTTAAGATAAATATTATGGATGCTTTATCTCTTATTTCCAGAAAATTTAATTTTTTTGTATGAAGTTTGCAATTCCAATCGAGTATAACATCTTGTGACTAAAGCACATTTGTAAACACTGAAAACACTGATGGTGTAGTTATTATTAAAAAATAGTGTATTGCGTGGCTGGATGGCACACTTTTTGTATTTCAAATCAATAAAATCGGAATATGTTTTATAATAAATTTATCGAACTATCGTAATATACTTTATATGGATATTAAATGCGTGAAACATGTGGGCTCAGAAATAGGACAAGTAGACCTAGACATTGATGTCTAGGATCAAGAGGAACATTAAATGATAAACACTTTATTGGGGTAATTATGACAGGTACGACGGAAAGTAATGCTCATGCAATAATTTACCAATAAAGGGTGTTCAGTTTTTCTTCGCATGTCCAATGTTGTGCTAAGTTGTGCTAAAGAAAGTTTTTATTTACGTTCGCAGCTAATTAACCGTTATTAACTATGCTTTTTGTCGACTTTAAAGCATAATAAAAAAAATACTTTAAAACACTGCTAATAGGCCATAATAGAATCAGCTGTCCTCTGAGATTGAAAACTGCTTTAAAAACTTTTTGAATGGTCAATATATTCCGTTGAGACTCCAAAACTTGCTTGATTAATTTTAATATGCCATAACCATACAATCCTGTTAAACCCGCATCTTCTAAAAAGACCACGTTACGCTTTCTTAAATATATATATATATATATATATATATATATATATAAATGTATTTAAATTATTAAACCTTTTGATTTACATTTTAAATTATTTTTCTGTTCATGATCGGAGTTAACGCTTAAATTCTTAACTTTTACCCTAGTGACAGTCGTTAACAGGAAACACAACTACATTATTAGATTCGATAGAGTAAAACAACAAACCTGATAAAATTAGCCCAAGGCGTTAATACACTAAAGTGGCAGGCCTTATAGTTATTTAATAAATGTTTTTTTCCCGTTTACAGAAGTGTGGATGTCATTTTAGAACCTCTCACTAATGTTAATTATGTGTCTAACTGATCCATGATCAAAAGCATATTTATTTATTTATCCTGATTTTTTGTTTGTTTTGGTGTCAGTTTTCCTGCTCAGATCAAAGGTTTGCAGAGGTATTGTGCATTTTCAAGTCATTTTAGCCCCACCTCAACAGAGCTCTCTGTCAGCATCATCCGGTGTTTCCAAACTCGAAACAGTCCGCGTTTCATGACATTATTTGCTCCTCTTGTCAATCTTGAATTAATGGCCAATAGCAGCAGTGGAAGGGTGTTGCAGATCTGAAGGGCAGATAAGGTTTTCCTCCCGCCTCTGTAGGAGAAGGCCAGTGGTATGGGGAGGCAATGTGCGCAAATGGAAGGGCAGACGCTTCGAAAGTATAAATAGTGTGCAAGTCGGCAGCAAGTCTGTACCCTCTGCAACAGGAGGAATTGTGAAAGATCTCACATCACTCGCATTTAGGCCGACAGAGTGAGAGAGCGAGAAAGAGAGAGAGAGTTCATATCTTACGGTAGATTGCTGAGGACCTAAACGGAACATTGTGTGCGTGTTTTCTTCTTAGGAGCAGTGATGGAAGAACTTACCGCGTTTGTGTCTAAATCTTTTGATCAGAAAGTGAAGGAAAAGAAGGAAGTGATCACGTACCGGGAGGTCCTGGAGACTGGTTCGGTGAGAAATAGGGAGAGCTTATCGGTGGAACCAGTTCGCGAGGAGGTCAACAGCATCACGCGGGGCGGCGCGCGCTCCTCGCCGGTCAGGGAAACGGACTTTATAGCATCAGAGAAAAGCAGAGACACAATCAGTCCCAAACTTACGGACGGTGAGTTAATGGGGTAACTCTTTTACGCTGTTAATTCACTATACTTAATTACTTTCTATTTTCTTTTCCTCTATTATTTGTCTGTATCACACAGAAAATTATCAATACTTGGACACTCACCACTGTCCTAGGAGCAGCTTAAAAAAATTACAAACGTAACCCCCAGTTTAATGATAAAAATCAACAGGGTCATAAATAGTGTGGGCCTTTTTTTAAAATGCTTAAATTTCTATTTGAGAAATATCGCTTATAAAAGAAATGCTTGTGGCAAAAGATATTAAAGAGTACAAATTCGTACCAGCTGATGTCAGAGAGACATTAAATGAGCTTTTGTATGCTAAACGGTAAATAAAATAAAAACAAAAACGTATGGGTATTAAGTAGCACTCATTTGATGTAGACAACATATAAAATGAGAATAATAATAATTGTGGCCGTCATTTGGATTATTATTTTCGTTATTTGTATTTATTATGTATTTACCCTATTTGGCCCTAAACAACAAATGGGGAACAAGTGTTGTTTCTTTTATATATTAATAATAATTATTGTTTTCACAACGGGAGTAATCCAGGCTAGTACATTTTTGTCGTTGATTATTATTATATATGTTATTTTGTAAAATTAAACTGTTTTAACAAATTGTTCGTTTTGCATTGGTTAATAATCTTGTCGTACAGTTAAGAGAAACTCTATGCATTTGTAGTGGTATAAATAATTAAAGAGCGCTGCGTAGGACAAAACATCCGCGGGCGACATCAAGGGCATAATGTTCTTTTAAATCGACGAAGCCTTCATTTCTGCTCTTTGCTGTGTGTTCGGGTAATACAGAGATGAAGGAAAGCAAAGAGGAATGTAAGCATTTTGAGGACGAGACACAGACTAAAATCAAGCAGAGAAGGAGTCGAACTAACTTTACCCTGGAACAGCTGAACGAGCTAGAGAGACTCTTCGACGAGACGCACTATCCGGACGCGTTCATGAGAGAGGAGCTCAGCCAAAGACTCGGGCTGTCGGAGGCTAGAGTACAGGTCAGACACTCCTCAGACACTCCTCTGTATGCATGTGTACAGTTTATGTTCTGTTAGGAAAGACATTGTGCTAATGCTTTTAGAAATACTGTCAAAACACATTTTATAGGCTATGTAATCGTATTTATAAGCAACACTACAAAATAGAAGCATATTAAGTGCAAAACTTATTGCATATTAATTATTTAAATTCATTACTAATATCCACTACTTGCTGCACGTAAATATAAAGGTATATAAAATAGTTACACGGGCACTTAGTTTTAAACATTGCTGTTTAGGCCAGGTACTGCTAATGCTGCTGAATATAGTAATTTCAGGATAGACTATTACAAACTACATATTCGTGTATCTGTATTTATCAGACTTCGTGTACCTCGATGAGATAAATATAGATATCTTATAAATACATGAAAATAAGATTGATATTAAACCTCTTAAATAAATGCAATTCAGGAAATTATAGTTTAACGGTCAATTTGTGATTTTACACGGACATTGGTATTAAGTTATTAAGTTATTATTTATAATGCAGCTGCACTATAATTTAAAAACGAAATTCTACTCTGATTTGTACGTGTTGGCCCTGCAGGCAACATCTGTAGCGTGTTCTTTTAGAATGGGGAAGACCATCTGCACGGAAACATAATAAGGTTCAATCTATGTGTAACGAGAGATGAGCAACCGAGCCGAATGAGGACATTCAACATAGACATTGGCTCTGGTGTGATTGATCAGAAAAAAACAACAATATCTTATTTCATTCTTTTTTATCTATTCATTCCTTGGGTACGGATATATAAACCACTCTTTGGAATATGTTGGGTCTTTTAAAATAGACTCAAAAGACCTCCCTTGAAAAAGTTAAACCAGCGTCTCTTTTTGAGGTCTTACCAAAGCGCATTGTCCCAAACAAGGCCTGCGGATTTACATAAATTATCTGTCATTTTTACCCAAATAAAGATTGCTGTTCTTTCCTTCTTCAGTAGTATTCTCAGATAGGGCTACACTGCTGGCTCAAAGACATCCCTGCCGTTTTTTTAAGAACAAAGACATAATGCCTGGTCATATCATTAGTTTAAATCTTGTTAAAGAAATTGCAATATGATTGTGTTTCCACTTTCATTGACAGTAAAGTCAAAGTGTTGTATTGTTATCAGTGGGGTTGGATTAATCAGTATGAATTGTCAAGCGATGAATCGTCAAGCAGATGTCAAGAATAGGTATGAACTTCCAAACAACATATATACGTAACATAAATAGCAACAAAATCAAGTTACAAAACGGCATCCTTTGTAATGAACCTATGACAATCATTGAGCTGTAAGCAATCAGTGACACAAACTTTCTTGCAGACATTGATGTCTAGGCATGTAGTAATCTTATGCTGGGTATTTGCTATTAAAGTCATATTTTGTGACTCAATGAAAAGATGAAAGCATTGCAGAGAAATCTAATAAATTATGGCCCGATTTCAGGAGCATTTCTTACATCAAGCCCTTATTCCTTTAAATATGCAGTCAGTTGGCCGCTTTCAATGTCAATTCGTTGCTCGTTAGTTGTAAAAATGCAATAATTTAATTGTGCGCTTAAGCTTCATGAATATTTCAGAGGTCCACAGGGACACACAGTTTTGCTGGGATTGTTGTCATTTTGGGAGGATTTACACGTGCAGCTGTCAATCTCTGTCTTATTGTTTCAGGTTTGGTTTCAGAATCGACGGGCTAAATGCAGAAAGCAGGAAAATCAGTTACATAAAGGTGCGTTTATACTCTTATAACTCTGAACGTAAACATTTTCCGTTCATTTATTTAATTTGTAATTTATCTAGACTGGAAGGTTACAGCGTAAAGAATGACATCTTGCTCTGCGAAATGCTGCGATATTTGGTGCAAATCAGTTTTTTTCAAAAGTGTAGCTAATTATACTATGTAGTTTAATTTATGCAGCGTTTCTTTTTTTGTGCGCATATAGATAAAACAATATGCGATAAAAGTCTGTCATCTCTTTTCAGGGGTTCTCATCGGAGCGGCCAGTCAGTTCGAGGCTTGTCGTGTCGCTCCTTACGTCAACGTGGGAGCTTTGCGGATGCCATTCCAACAGGCAAGTGACTTTGATAAGACTAAAGTAGAGATGTCCTGGCGTATAGGCTACTATTGAGGCATAGTATAGATTTATAGTATAGGCATAGATTTTAATAGTTTACAATTATTTACTACTCAGTGTCACCATAACAGAGCAATTCATCTTTGACAAAGAATATGCTATTCCTTAAAGATAGGATTTAATTTGTTAGTTTGAGTGTTTGCGTCATGGAAATAAATATTATGGGCAAGCATGATTGTCAACACCAAATCCCTTTAAATACAGGTGTCTAAACGCTCAATCATTGAAGATGATGATGATTAATCCAGTGCCCAGTAACAGCTACATAGTCTATCTTAAGTTAATGAGTTTCTCCCCCTTTCTCCCCACCCGTCCCCCACCCGTCTATAGGATAGTCATTGCAACGTGCCGCCCTTCTCCTTTCAGGTGCAGGCGCAGCTGCAGCTGGACAGCGCCGTGGCCCACGCGCACCATCACCTGCATTCGCACCTGGCTGCCCACGCGCCGTATATGATGTTTCCGGCTCCGCCGTTCGGGTTGCCCCTGGCGACGCTAGCGGCGGAATCGGCCTCAGCGGCTTCAGTAGTAGCGGCAGCTGCGGCCGCTAAAACCACAAACAAAAACTCGAGCATAGCGGATCTCAGACTGAAGGCAAAAAAACATGCAGCGGCGCTGGGACTGTGACATCACAACACATGGCCACGCATCCATGGCTTATTAATAGTGAACGTCAGAAGAAGGCATTATTTATGTTTCTTTTGAAGGACACGCGAGAAAAACAAGACTGGTATTTATAACGTATTTACGACGTGGATAGAGGGACGTGATCAACTACACCGTAACGAAAGCTGAACTTACAGTAAATTTCTGCAGACTACGAATAAGATGATATAATGCAGCAGGGATGATTGTTGACGCCTGCAAACATTTCTGCTATAGTACATTATTAATCAATTAAAATAAAGAGGCTGGCCTCATTTATTTAAAACAGAGTTTCACTGTGGACTATTCAACATCTAACTACTACATTGATCGTATTATTGAGGGTTGTTACTTTCATTAACACATGAAAACTCCAGTATTACACATTCGTTGTTGTCTCAACGCACAAGTGAAGGGGGAACTGATCACCGAGTGTAAGGTGCATAGAAATACGTCTAATCAGATCATGATTCATAAAGTGTTTGATATGCAGCGACGTCCAGTTACCTTGGTGTGCAATTTACATTTATACAAACAATAACTTTACACCCGGTATATCAATCAAATTTAGTCAATTGACTAATACTGATACGGACACATGTAAAATATGTTAATGCCAACAAAATGATCTTAGTTATTTTGTGCTACATCAAGACATTGTGGAAACATTCTGGATTTTCTTTTGTTTCTATTTTCTTCTCTTTTTCGTGTGTTAAACCATGTGAAT
The DNA here is from genome assembly GCA_036877575.1 of Botia almorhae. Lineage (NCBI taxonomy): Eukaryota > Metazoa > Chordata > Actinopteri > Cypriniformes > Botiidae > Botia > Botia almorhae. Next base: position 11,348 of record JAZGTJ010016384.1, read on the forward strand.
CTTTAAGTATCATGTTTATGTTTCTATAAGGATTATAGTATAAAATTAACATAGACTGCGGGAACGGGTCTCTAAAATAAATAATCGGAAGCCCCACACATTTTTATATTGATTTCCCCACATTTTTATATTGATTATATCATGATTGTGAAACGTGAACATCTGAACACAATGGTTTTCGACTTATAAAATAAATTTAAAATGGTTTTCTGTAACATCCGCTTATTGTTTTATTTAATTTCACAATTGATGTAGGTCTATTTATTGGAAGTTTTAAAAAACAGAATCCATCGTTTTTTATATTTGCACTTTTCACATTTTTCTAGAATTGTTCTAACCATGGCGATGCTTTGGATTCGACATCTGAAATTATACATTGTGAATAATCTATAGAAAACACATGAAAATAGTTGAAAAAACTATTCGATTTAGTTCTAGTGTCTGATTTAGTAACACTGAGCGAGTCAAACGAAATGTTAAGTAGCATATTTTTGTTTCTTTGGATGATTTTGCATGTCTATGTGTTGTTACGAGATAGCAATACAACTCATAGCCTACACAGGTTTTAAGTTTTCTATTTATGTGATAAAATCGTAAACATTAAAGACCAAGATATGAACACAGTTATTTTTACTGCTGTTGTAAACATTTATATTCATGTATGAACATTACATTGTAAAGTGTTGCCTACTAGATAAATACTCTTATTTTCGTCTATCTACTTACATCTGAACTGGTCCTCTTTAACATTTGAAGTTACTTCCGGTCAAGTTACTGCCTGGATTTCAATACAAAGGCAATGTATTAAGCTATTAATTAATGCTGCTTTAACCAATGCGTGGGATTAAAAGGGCTTGTGTATCCAGCTCTGGAGTTGCTCTTAGACTCCAGTGTTATTGAATTATTGATTCCTGCTGCTATTTAGTGAAGACAAACTTTAATGGGGATTGTTGCAAAGAGACAAAAGGTGAATATTGAAACTAATGCGTCACCCAACATATACCCAATTTACCAGCAGACAGACACTGGACCTTCACTTATCACTTATAAAATAATTTACTTAGCAAGTGGAAGTCACACCTAATATGACCTTGAACTAAAAACTTATTTGAAGACCAATTAAAAATGTACTCTAGAAATGCTTATGAACAAATAAATGTGTTCTCTTTTCTGCTTTTCTCTGCTTGTCAGTAGAAAACAGTAGAAACATATAGTCTAAAAGCGCTACAAGAGACAACACGATGGGGACACTGAAGTACTTCCTAGATGGGGCAGCCGTGGCCTAATGGTTAGAGAATTGGACTTGTAACCCAAAGGTTGCAGGTTCGAGTCTCAGGTCCGGCAGGGATTGTAGGTGGAGATTGTGAAT
>JAZGTJ010016385.1:0-12716 GCA_036877575.1 Botia almorhae
ATATTACACACACTAATTGTGGCTTTCTTTATGTGTTACACAAAGTGTAGATTTGTCATTGTTTATTTTTTTACCTATTTTACCATGTAATGTGCTTATTTACCAGTGTAACGTTTGATTATTGTGCATATTATGTGTACTGTGATGTCTATTAGTACACTACACAACGCATGATGCTGTGACAAAGGTGGAGAAAGAAAGTGGTAGGCCCACATTTACATGGCAAGCTTTATATGCAATATGTCCCTTTTCATATCCAAATAAATTCCATTTTTTATTTTGGTATGACATTGTTCACTAAAAGGCCATGGCTTTCCAGCTTTTAAAGGAGCAGTTAAAGGTCCATCCTAAAAAGCCGGTAAAACACATTTATTATAAACAGGTGAAGAGTAATGAGTTCCAATTCATTGCTTAAGCTTTAAAAGACAGACAAACAGTTCTGAAGTTACATTATTTATATAAAATGAAACTTTACAATTATCATTCATTAACTAATGTAACTGTAAGGTGTGTTCCCTTTGGAGATATTTTAATATGGTAATTCATGATATTTGGAGATTAGGAATGTAATCATAAGTGCTTTAAAATGATAATATTATGCATCTGTGTTTCCATGCCCACTGGTTGCTCATCAGAGGTGCACACATGCACCAACAACCTCTGAGATTTAGTGAAATGTACTTGAAATAAACTAACCCTGGAACATAAACAGCTTCAGAGCAGGTTATGTTTAAAGAGTAAGTTACTATTTCAACTTACATGCCCTAAAAGTTAACTCTGTTTTTGGAATCAAAATCTGAGGTTATCCACTTATTCCTGAACTTACCCAGGTATGTCACATAACCTGCTTTCTGTCCGTTCTTTATACACGGATTACTACAATTAGCTGGATCTTATTATTGATGATTTGACATGATCTGGGATTGTTTGGTTCTTCAACACTCATTCTGGAGTTGCTGTCATAGCAACAAGACTGTAAACTTAAACCTGCTCTGATGCAGGCTTATTTCACATAAAAAAGATTAGATCATGGCTGTGCTGCAGTCAAAAAGTGTATCTGGCACTAAGATATTTCTTGGGAGTTGAGACCTGTAACGGAACAGTGTTTGCTGAGACGTAGGAACAAGGACGAAGGAGCGGAGCGAGGAATAACAAACAGAAAGGTATTTAATTATACGACAACATGCAAACACTAACCGTAAATCCAAAACAAAGCGTAAAAACATCAAACGAACAGAAACGTTATTCATTAACAGGAATCCAAACTATTCACAATAATCCAATGCAATAACCCAAACTAAATGTAAACTAATAACTGACAAACAAGACAGGAAAAGGGAGAACTTAAATAGTAGTCCAAATGAGGGGAACACAGGTGATTGTAATTACTAATAAAACAGGAAGTAAACCAAATAAGGAAAACTTAATTAAACTTAAACTTAATTAAAATAATATTTAAGATATATTAATATTTAAGATTAATAATAGTATATTAAGCAAAAAGGAAATGAATCAAAAAATTAACTGCAGTTGACTAAGCAATTACATTATTTGGATTCTACGATTACTGTGGTTTAAAGCAAATACATTGATGGAAACCTTCACGTAATTACAAAGCATATGAGCATAAATCTTGTGATGTTTTTGTTCTTGCAGGTGGCTGAACTGTACTTATTTTACTCCTCCTCTGACTGCTTCCCTCTGACTTAAATGAGCAAGAGCTACTGATTACCAATGAGAGGCACGACTAATGAGAGTTATGACTTAGAGCCAAAAATGATCAGAATTTCAGAAATTACTTTGTCTTAAAAATGCAATTACAAGTGGGCCAGTGGGGTAGCAGACTTTGCCCATGGTTGCCACAACCACCCCTGCCAGCCCTTGGCTCCGTCCCTGATTTTGATTGCCTTTTTGTATTTTCAGTTGAAGCTTCCAGCCTTCACTTATGGTCATAAACTGTGGGTAAAGACTGAAAGAACAAGATTGCGGATACAAACAGCTGAAATGAGTTTTCTCTGGAGGGTGTTTGTGCTAACCCTGAAGAATAGGGTGTGAAGCTCAGACATCCGGGAGGGAATCGGAGTAGAGCCACTGCTCCTGTACATTGAAAGGAGCCAGTAGTTCGCACATCTGGTTAAGATGCCTTCTTAGTGCCTTTCATGAGAGGTGTTCTAGGCATGTCCAACTGGGAAGAGATCCTGGGTCAGACCCAAAACACACGGGAAGGATTATTTCTCACAGTTGTCCTAGGAATGCCTTGGAATCCCCCAGGAGGAGCTGGAGGAAGCAGCCAGGAAAATGGATGTGTGGGCTTTCCTGCTTATAAGTGGAGGAGGAGGATGAGATTAAGCTTTTACTGTTTTAGTTTTTCATGGATTACTATTGGTATAACATGTCATGCTGTGTGGTAAATTTTCAGATTACAACGTAGAATTATTTTGAAGAAGATCCAAGAGGATTTCATTTGAAAACACATCTTTTTCTCTCTGTTTTGGCCTTCTGTCCACACCCCTATAACAGAATTTAAAAAATGCACTGTCACTTTGCAGCTGACACAATAGAGGAAAACACTGTCTGCAATGATTCATTTATATGTTCCTATTAGTGTTGAAAACCTTTATTGTAGTACTTAGGTGATAATACTTTTTTAAAATTTTGTTTGAGTATCTGTATGTGCTGTATGTAAAACCCACTTATACAGCATGACAGCAGCTGGTGAGGTCTTGGCGTATTCTCAAATCACATACAATCATACGCTGTAGGTGGCATTTTTGTCCATCACACATATGTAATTGTATGGCTAAATAAGTGGTTAAATAAATAAAACTGAACTTAAATGTTAAATAAATGCTAAATGGAAATGACACGTTCAGACGTCCCACGTTTACTCATGCGCAGCACAAGGATGTAATTGTTTTCAGACGTTTTAGTGTGGATGAGGAACTTTTGTAAAATGCTTAGAAATGCTTGTGGGGACAAAGAGCATTTTTAAATGAAAACACTGTTTGTATCCTCTAGTGAAAATGCAGCCTAAGTTTAGAATGTTTCTGTTGTTCCAATTTATATGAACAGCTAGAATCAGTTTAAATTTGTCATGCAACAAAATGAGCCCAAGCTCAGCCCTGAACAACCAGGCATTGATGTATTTTTCACTGTGTCTCCACTTTGTTTTAAAGTGTGAAGACGACCAAAAGCTGTAACACTCGATTTCAAGCCAAATTAAAAAAACACTTCAGCCCCTCTGGCCCTGTGCAGATGGACAAGGGCGTCTGTTCTGGGACAACAATGTGTCTCAAATAGAACCCATGGGGTATGACCTTATATGGCTTTCCTCTTTGTATTTGGCACCATTCTGGGACAGTGGGGGTGGAGCACACCTGAGAAGTTGAGGATAAATTGCCCCCTAGCACCACTAATCCTTGTAACCAGAGCGTGTCTGACACTGTGTTGTCTTTGCTCTTCTGTGTTGTATCATAATCCTCATTATGGCCCCCAAGAAGAAGGAAGAGCCCAAACCAGCAGCTGCACCTAAGCCCCCAGAGCCTGAGCCCCCCAAGGAGCCAGAGTTTAACCCTGCTGAAGTCCAGGTAACTCTACAGCATTTAGAGCCACTGAAAGAGACAACCTCCTAATTATTGTTTAGGGTAGATGTTATATTTAATTAATGAATACTGAAGATATATGTGTTATAATTCAATGTGTTGGATTGTTTTATACCTTAATGTTGATTGTTCAGAGGAAAAACTGAATGTGTATTTACAGAAAATTCAGGACAAAAACTTTACAAAACCTATGTTTTAAAATTAAATGTGATGTTTAGACTGTACAACAATAGAATAGACTCTTCAACAATAATTTTCTTTCTTTACTTCCTGTACAAGTGTTTCTGTAGCTTATAACTGGTAAAGCAAAGCGCTTGCAACAGCAAGGTCATTGTTTCCAAAGAATACATGAATTTATCAAACATACAGGACTTTAAATGCACAGTAGGTTAAAACTGGCAATGAGGGAGGAACCTTTAAATTTAGAATATTTTCGAAACAATCTTATAAGCCTACACAAATTTTGTTCTTAAATAAATTTATTTAATTATAAGGAGTTTCATTTTTTTTACTAAAAACAAACAAGAACAAAGAGAGTATGATGACAGTAGGAATCCAGCTGCTCATGAACAATGTCTTTTTAGGTGCTCTTTCACAACATCTTGGCATCTGAACTTTATTCGTTGAAGATTAGGAAAGACAAAAGTTGTCCTGTTATCTTGACATCAGTTCATCTGTTGAATTTCCTGAGGGAAAATATGACCTTCTCACAAAGATAACTGCTATGCTGTTGTTGCAGTCTTTGATGTCCACAATCTATTTTAAAGCAACATCAGAGACACCATGTGCTGTGGATACTGCAGTGCATTCAGGGATAACCTGCCTTTGAACAATGACTGTAAATTCCATTGGCAGATCCATTAGCTGAGGATCAGGAACAGACAATATCTCCCACAGCTGGTTAACCATTGCATTGCATATGTCATTGTGTTAGGCACATTTATTTAAGATCATAATTTGTTTAGGCTTATAATTAATTTGCGAAGACGTATGTACTAAACTAAACAATTGCCAGTTCTTGTTATTGTCTGTAGATCCGGTTTTCTATTGTTTCTATGTTCAAACATGAAACTCAAAGTTTAGACACAGAAAAACATACAAATACAAGAGTCTTCACCATATCTTCAGTAATACCCCATGACATATCCCCTTTCTATATATTTTGTTTTCCCATTCAAATAGTGTAACAATGACCACAATACTGTTTCAAAAGAGCCATAACAACAAAGTGATTTTAGTGGTCAATGTTGCAAACCCAACAAATATGTACACACGCCATTTCCACAGTCTGGAATTTTGGTGTTGGGAAAGCTATTATATATCCCAAACTATTGTGGTTAAGGCTAAACACAATGTGATTTTCATTATGTTATTCGAGGGCAGACCACCCATAATGTGCAATAAATTCTGAAGTCTTATTTATACAACAATGTTGTATCCATCGGCATGAATTAAACTATCTCTATGGCTGGGCTGTGATACTGATAATAATTTACCGCTATTATTTTTTGAATTTCACAGCATTCTGAATTCATTCAGCATGTTGTATCGTTTGTGTGCCTCAAATAGCAATACGCTTCAAAGTTACAGGGTGAATTTTGATAAAATGGGTCACATTTGGATAGATCTTAGCTAACTGATCATCATGAGCGGTAATTTCTTTGATTGATACTTATTTAGTCTCAATATTTAGGCCAGGATAGCACAACATTTGGCATTTTTCCTAAGGCTAAAAAAAGCATTTTGTGAGTGTTGGCACCATTAAATCACCATCTTAAATGCCTGGTAACCAGGCCCACACACATCTTTTGGCCCAAGGTCCCTAGTAAATTCTTTTGGACAATAAAAGACAGGACAAACGCCATTGCACATGTGTAACCCTGAATGGGTGTTTTTGACAAGTGAAGGTAGACATTTGACAGCCTTGTAAGTTTGTAGGGTGTCCTAGAACAAATTCCCAGCAAACACACAATGTTGTCTCACTGTAGCCAACCTTTTAATAACATTATGACAACATGGCCAAAAGGTTGATATTTCTATGTTGTGTGGTGATGTTGTCAACACAGAACCAGTGGTTCAGGTTGTGCTTAGATTGCCTAGAAAACCAGTGAGTGACATGTACACATCACTATACTTAAGCACGAAAATAAGCCTTTTAAATTTCAAATGACTGTTGGGCCATCGGTGGAGAGTCTGTGCTGTGCTCAATTTCATTGAGGGAGGATACAGGAGTGTTGCAAGTTTTAATTTGTCAACAAATACAACAAATATTAAGATGAAACCTTCTCATCATATATGTTTTGTTAACAAACTGTAAGGGTAGTACATGCCAATGGTGGACAGCAACTTTTTTTATTTCATTACTGTAAGTACATTTAGCTGAACTTTAATTATAAATGTAATTTAAAATTAGTATACTTAGTATACGTATGAGTGTTAAAAAATGTGAATATTATACTGTATTTTATTGTTATTAATGTTGTGCAACAACATTGCTACAGCTCTCTAGTGTTTAGCGTTTCTACGTGGTTAAGATGTTGCCAGCACGTAAAGCGCAACATTGTCAGTGTGAAAATGATATGTGGCACCAATGTGACCGCAACGTAAATGTATTTGCTGAGTACCACATTTAATAATCACATTTCCATTGCGCTGTTTTATAATCTTTTGTGTTAAATTTTGTTTTTGTTGTAGGATTTCCTTTAAAAAAGAAAGAAAGAAAAATATATATACCTGCATTACTTAATGTATTTTTCTTGGCAGATTGAATTCACAGCTGAGCAGATTGAAGGTAAGATAAATACATTTGTATACATTATACATACATTATATACATACATTTGCATACATTATATACATTCAAATACAAAATAATGAATATAATCAAATATTTTACTTAGTTGTGCCTATACCACGCACTTAGAATTTAATTTCACCTGGCCAGTGGAAATTGATATATTAGGATTGCTTATACTTGGTGAAGCCCAGCATGTAACAGGTATTTCCACAGCAGAAACTCCATCCCCTCCAGCTTTGAATTCAGCACAGATATAAACACATTGCCTGCTGCTCAACACACCTCATGGACAGCACAGGGAGTCCAGGTCTGTTTGAGCCAGAGAAAGCCACTGGAAATGTTCCCATTGTCGTCTTCTCTGCAGATTTTAAGGATGCTTTCCAGCTGTTTGACAGAACACCAACCAACGAGATGAAAATCACCTATGCTCAGTGTGGTGATTTGATCAGGGCTTTGGGTCAGAACCCCACCAATGCTGAAGTCATGCATGTGCTTGGCAAACCCAAAGCTGAAGGTGAGCTTCAGCTAAATCTTTTGATTCAAAACTAAATCTGTGAATTTCAAGGTCATTTAATGTTTTCCTCTTCCTTACTGCTGTGTTGGGTGCATGCGAAGAGATGCAAGTGAAGATGTTAGATTTTGACCAGTTCCTGCCCATGCATCAGCACATCTGCAAGGCCAAAGACCGCGGTACCTTTGAAGACTTTGTTGAGGGTCTAAGGGTGTTTGACAAGGAGGGCAACGGAACAGTGATGGGTGCTGAGCTCAGACATGTCCTCGCTACTCTGGGTAAATGTTTACAATCATAACAATAATAATAATAACATGCCTCTTTATAATATAATGTGTAAAGTGCATAAGAAAGATTTTTTGTGGTATGCATGGTACATTATTTGTTTTCAATTTTTTTTCTCTTGAAATGTAAGTTCTACTGACATTTTGCACCACATTACATCATTATGGAATCATAGAAACATTTCAAAACCACATAATTTTTAAAAAATTTGTAATTGTCACTTTTTAGACTGAAACTGTGAATGTATTTTGTTGGTAATGTGCACCATGCACATTCTGAGACCTTAGGATATATATGAATTAAAATCTATTTAAAATTTAAATTTTAAAATTTAAATCTTATAACTAAAGTAAGATGGAAGCATTACCATTAGTCTGAGAATTCATTAGCATCAAGACTCTGAAGATGAGACGATGAATTGACAGTTCATAATCACACAATATGGGCACAGTGTTGCCTTGAGATCAGTGTGCAGAAAGCTCTAGTGAGAGTGTGTGCTCGTGCCTTCTCTGTAGGTGAGAAGATGAAGGAAGATGAGGTTGAGCAGCTTATGGCTGGGCAGGAAGATGCCAATGGCTGTATAAACTATGAAGGTGAGTTTGTGAACAATTACTATAGTAACTCCAGCTGTCAAAATATGCTAAGTCTATTTTTCTTATTTTAAGCTATTGTACTTTTTATACTATTTTTTTTCTTAAACTATTTTTACCTTATACTCGCATAAAAATACGATTTTGACCTCTACAGCTAGCCGTACATGTATGAAACCCACTGGGATTGTGGATTAGTCTAGATTGTTCTATAAAATGAAAATTCTCTCTGTCTGATCTGACCTTGCACAAAACATAGACTCTATGTATAATTTTGATTGTTTTTTTTTGTTTTATACAGCCTTCGTAAAGCATATTATGGCTGGTTGAACAGGTATGTCTACCAACCTTTCCTAACAACTGTTGAATGTTATTTACTTACTACATTTTTATTTTAGTAATAATTATTTCAATCCACGTATTTTATGTGTATTTACAAACATATTAATTAAAAGCAGTTTGTGTAAACATGCTGTTTTGTGTGTATTCAACTTAAAATTATTTGTTTATAAAACATCTTTGCATTCTTTTAAACAGATTTTCACTGAATATTTTCCTGTGCTTTAGATGATCAAGACACTAAGGGACATTTATCAAGGATTCAGAATGATGATACAGAATTATTTTTTAAGCCCATGTATGTGTTCCTGTCATGGGTCCACTGACATGATCTTTGTCCATCCATCTCTCAAACGTTCCTTTTTGTATGGTACCACAGTCTGCTGCACCTGGAGTGACTTCATCACACACCACTCCTGTTCTTTCTGTGAATCAAAAAAGGTGTATTAAATGTTATGTTTGATTAAAACATACTCTCTCTCTTTTTGAATCCTCTCAATGCCGTAATTCCTGGAAAAAATCATAATTTGTAATGAATCTCAAGTAGTTTATAAAAGGGGTGGCTTGTATATGTTTTCACTAACATGTCACCTGCAGAAACATTCTGTTAATCAGTTGTTGCCCAGAAGTGGGTAATTTGGTCATTGGCATCAGAAGTCAAGCTTCGTCTGTTAAACCAAGTCAGGGGACAAATTATCTCCTGAAAATGATGTCTGGTTTTAATAGCGTGCTATAGATAAACAGATGGAGGAATGGATAGATGAACATAAACCTCAAAATTGTAGTGCCACTGCAAAGCAATAATTAGAAGAAATAGAAAAGATAGTTCAAGCCAACATGAAATCATATGATCTAATTCATACAATATTCTTTCCCTAATGGTTGTTTAAGGGGGGAGTTTCATTAATATGTTTAATGTATAATCATGTTTTCGTCCATTCAAAATTTAAGTTTTATAATATAAAACAACAGATTATGATTACTGGGAACTATTTAAATGGACTAATAGGATACTTTTTAGTCAAATGTTAATGGAATGTTTTCAGTTTATAAACTACACCTCATCTTTTTAGTCACATATGTGAACCTAAGGAGAAGTGACTTTATAGTATACAGTACTGTACAGTGTACACTAAAATCTGAAAAGCAATATTAGTTTTGAGAATTTTAAAAAAATGTTTATTACGTCAGAAAAGCAGACAAATACACCAGAACAGAGCAGGGCATATGTTAGGGGATCAAATTGGGAAATGTTTATTCATTTCATATGAGTTATGTTTCATATGTGTTTTGTTTTTATGCTGCTTTGTGTATTTTTGCGTCACAAAGTGTCTAATAGACTGTTATTGACAGTAGGAAGGCTACCTATATAGTTCAATAACAGTAAATCTCAAAGCGCCACTCAGTGGTCAAAATAAGAATAAAACAACCTTCATTGAACTTTTTGGCTCCTACACACCGACCCACTAATTGTTATGGTGGGCAAACATAACAATTCAGACACAATGAAAAGGAGGAGCCAAACAATACCATATACCCAATTATCTTATTTACACTTCATGCACTTCCACTTTTGCCTCTCTTGAAGTAAAGGCAGATATTCCTGTAGCCACCTCTTCCAGAAAAGATCTGAAAGATACTGCACCTGGCTCCATCGTCTTCTAACGTACAGGTCATGCGGTTCAAACACGCCAGGTGGTAAAGCTGGTTTCCCTTTTAAAAGAAGATGATTATGCGTGAGAGGTCATTAGGATCGTCTGACAGCTTAGTAATTGGTCGATCATTCAAAATGGATTCCACTTCACAGAAGACTGTGTGAAGTCCATCATTATCTAACTTTTGTTGACGTAAAACAGAGCTGAGAACCCTTTTTATAGAGCGTATCATTCCTCCCCAAACACCACCATGGTGCAAACGAGCTGGTGGATTAAAACTCCAACAAATTCCAACCTGTGACAACACTCCATGAATCTTTTCATGATTCAGTGTAGCAACAGCCTCCTTCAGTTCTCTTTGTGCTCCAATAAAGTTAGTATCATTATCTGATCTTAGATGTGTCACTTGTCCTCTCCTACTAATAAAACACCATAATGCATTAATACATGCATCTGTTACCAATGAACTTGCTACCTCAAGATGGATTGCCCTGCTTGCCTTACCCTAAATATGACTCCATATCTCTTACTGGTAATTCTTTCATTCTTTACTTCCACTGGCCCAAAGTAATCTACTCCAGTGTTGGTAAATGGTGGTAGATCAGGAAGAATCCTTTCCTTTGGAAGATCTGCCATTTTTTGTTCAGTTGCTCGTCTATTATGGCGTCTACAAAAGCCACACCCAAAAATGATCTTCCTGACAGCTGAGTGGGAGTTAGTAATCCAAAATGTCCTCCTAACCGTGGATAACGTATGGCTTCGTCCACTATGACCCAGACTTTCATGCACATGCTTCAGAATAAGTTCATGCTTCAGAATAAGAAATATGTTGATCTTTGCTGAGTATGAGTGGATGTTTAAACTCTTCAGGCATTGCTGCTTTACTCAGTCTTCCTCCAGCCCATCATCCAAAAATGGATCCAACCGATAAATGGAACTTTGCCAATTCACTGTCACTTTCCCAGATGAAAGAGCAGAAATTTCCTCACTGAATTTCCTTTGCTGGGAATAACGATCATAAGCTAGAAAAGCTATAAGAATAGCTTCCAAAAGATCATCCAGTGTCAAAACAAGACTCTTAGGCATCGTTGTAACTCTTGATCCCTCAGACTGTACACCTTTGTCTTGATTGTTCTTTGGATGACCAACATCAGTAGCCTTCTGCTTTTTTCCCAGAAGAATTCTTTCCAACAGAATCATTTTCAACTTGAGAAACCAGGCCACTGCTATTTTAAGCCTCCTCCACTCAGAAAAGTAAACAATTAGTTGGTCAGTAGGATTTAACACTTCATTCACACTAATGGCATTTACTTTGGTATCTTGTTTGACCTCTGCATCATCAGAGTCTATCGAGACATTTAGTGTTCCATAGGCCAGTACTCCTCATGCAACCTCAAGAAGGCTGGACCTTCAAGCCATCTGCTGTTCTTCAGAAAATCTCCAACCTTCATTCCTCTTGAAGCATCATCAGCTGGATTGTCCTTAGAATTGACATCGCCATTGTGAGGGTTCAGCTGTTACAATCCTGTTAGCTACGAATGTATGGAAACGCTTGTCTTTGTTGTTGAGGTACTTCAGGACGGCAGTACTGTCAATCCAGACGACAGAATCTTCTTACTGGATAGTCAATTCTTCTTTTAGCATTGCATCCACCTTAGTAGCAAGCACAGCTGCTGTTAGCTCCAAACGGGGAATGTTTACAGCCTTTAATGGTGTCACTCTGGCTTTACCAAGTAGAAAGGCAATGTGAATGCAAAATGATGTAGTTGAGCGTGTCTAAGTTCTCCAAAATCCCCTGGCTTAATGCAGCTGTCCACAGTGAATGCAACTAGCGACTCCAGATCCTCCAACTATCTTTTCCACTGGCTTAAGATGTCCTGTGGTATGGCATCATCCCATCCACAACCTCTTCTGCAGAGTTCTTGTTGCATCATCTTGGCAGACAACATGACTGGCGCCAGGAAACCTGGAAAGAGCTGGTGATCGAAAGCATGCCACATCTGGTAAAAGACTGCTGTTTTACCTCTAACTTAAAATTTAAAAGAGTCAGTTTCCACACACCATTGTAAGCCCAGTGCTCCTTCAATGGGAAGTTTATCTCTATCTAAATCCAGCTCCTTCAGGTCTTTGGCCCTCTGATCCACCGAGATCGCTTGCAATAGTGCACGACTATTATTGATCCATTTTTCCAAAATGAATCCTCCTTTCTGACACAGAGCAATGAGAGCCTTCATCGTCTTTATAGCTTCTCTTTCTGTAGTAGAGCTCTTCAAACAATCATCCACATAGAAATTCTGCTTGACAGATTGAATCACATGAATCACATGAAACACAGATTGTCATCAGCAGTTTTCCTCAATGCATAACTTGTGCAGCTCGGAGAGGAAACTGCACCAAATAAATGTACAGTCATCCTATATTCCGCAAGTCTCCCAGAGATGTTTCCATCGGGCCACTAAAGAAAGTGAAGGAAATTTCTGTCTTCTTCAGCCACCTTCACTTGATGGAACATAGCCTGAATGTCACCCATAAAAGCTATGGGTTCCTCTCTGAAACGAGTGAGAACCCCAAGCAACGAGCTGGTTATATTAGGTCCCTGCAGAAGTTTGGTATTTAACAATGTTTCTTGTCATTTAAATGTGGCTCCACAGTTAAACACTACACGAATAGTTCCCTTTCTTGGATGGTGGACACCATGATGGGGGATGTACCATACTTTCCCAATTTCACAGTGCAGCTGTTCTTGAGGTGCTTGTTCTGCATAGCCCTTGCTGATGACATCATTTATATATCCTGCATATTCCTGGCGAAAATCATGGTTGTTGATAAACTTCTTCTTTAAGCCAAGGACCCGTTGCTTTGCCACAGCAAAGTTGTTAGGCAGATGGACTTCTTTGGTCTTAAAGGGCAACTTCAAACAATATCTCCCATCTTGAA
>JAZGTJ010016386.1:0-12715 GCA_036877575.1 Botia almorhae
GAAAGTGCAGGCATACTCCTACAGCAGCATTGTGATATGAAGTGATTTACCAAACAACAAGCAACAGTTACATATGTATGGTTTGCTAAAAAGCTTTAGGTTCATATTTATATGAAAGAGTAACTTTTGTCCTGTAATTTGTCGCCGAGCTTTTCCATTTGTTTAAACAAACATTACAGGTGTAAATATTCCAGTTTCTCCATTAATGATCTCTAAAAGCTGCATGCGTAATGATTGTAGAAAAACGAGCAAAATGTGCAATGTGGTTGTGTGCATAAAAACATGTGTTGTGTTGTCTTCTTGTCACTGAAAAAAATTGTATAAGAGACTCTTATCGTCCAATCAGAGTCTCCAAGAACAAGAGGAGAGACAGCGGCAAAAGGAGGAGAGAGAGCGGCAGAAACAGGAGGCCAAAGCTGCCAAAGAGAGGAAGAGAGAGGAGGCCCGCAAGCTGAAGGAGGAGAAGGAGAGGGAGAAGAGAGAGAAGAAGGAGAAAGAGGACAAGGAGCGGCGGGTGAAGAAAGAGAGGGAGGAGAAGGAGAAGGTGGAGAAACAGCGAGCTAAAGAGGAGCAGCGGCAAATGAAAATAGAGTGAGTGTCTCAGCATCACAGCCATGACTTGTATACCCTGTGTGTGTGTGTGTATATATGTGTGTGTGTATAAATCTATATGTATGTATATGTATGTATGTACATAAAACACAGATGTAAATCATTCTGTTTAGGGCCAAACTGGAAGAGAAAAGGAAGAAAGAGGAGGAAAAACGGTTGAAGGAAGAGAGAGAAGTGAGTGTTGTTCTTTCTTTCACATGTTGAACACAGATTGGGTTTTATGTATGCATCGCCATTGCTTACAGTTTCTCTGTTGTTAAAAACTGAAAATGTTCCCGTTTCGTTCACCTCTCTTTGTCTGTTTAGCGCATCAAAGCCGAGAAGGCCGAGATCACCCGCTTTCTACAGAAGCCCAAGACCCAGCTGGCACCAAAGGTGAGAGTCACATTCATCAGTGTGACATAAAGTCAGTTTTTTGGCTGGAGTGTGAAGACTGTGTTTTCAGATACCTAACAAGAACCCACGAATTCTTACTGTCAAATTGCTTGTGCACAAAAAGCTTTGAATAATATAGTATGTTCAATAATGTAGCCCTTGCTGGATATTTTTACTGTAAAGTCAGATACAGTAGCAGAGAGTCTAGGCCAGTGTTTTAACAGCACATACTCTGGAATTCCGCATGTGTAAAACAGCAGTTTCTTAAAACGTTGTTTTTCTGTGCTGTTTTCTGCTTCAGACGCTAGCATCTGCCTGTGGGAAGTTCGCGCCGTTTGAGATTAAAGAGCACATGTTTTTGGCACCACTGACTCGAGTACAGTGTGAGGATGCTGTCTTAGAGGAGCTGGATCGTTATCTCGCCCAGCCAGACGGCCCTCTAAACGGACTGAAGGACTGGACGAGACACAAACCTCGCAGATCAGGTCCGACCGGGCCCCGTTGCAGGTAAAGCCACGTTTGAGTTGTATTAGTGGTTGTTGCCTAGATACGTCTTTGTGTACTCATTATACCAACACACAAAAACTGTCACCAGTTCATTGTCGTTATTGAAAGGACGTTGTATGCGCATCGTTTGTTCAAACGGTGCGATTGTGTTTGCTGTCATCAGAGATTGTTCGGTCGTCTCTGAGAGCTTAAAGACAGATGGAGTACCGGAGCGCAGGCGATACGGCCGCATGAAGCTCCTGCAGTTCCATGACAACTATCGGCCGGCTTACTGGGGCACCTGCAGCAAAAAGAGCAAGCGCGTCTCTCCACGCTGCCCGCTGAGACGGGACAAGGTAAAACAAGAAGAGCCGGTTGACACCTGATGACACTTGCTGAGAAGATCTTCAGTAGCTCCTCCATGTTTATAGAATTGACAGTCTGCTTTTGAGAGTTTGTTTGTTTGTTTGTTTTGCTTCAAAATGTAAATGTTGCTATCGAGATGTAACGCTGATTCTAGACTGAGAAATGTTGAATGTTCTCAAATGGAGTGTGATGTAATACAAAACTGTTCTATGATCAGGATCTGCTGGATTACGAGGTGGACAGTGATGAAGAGTGGGAGGAAGAGGAGCCGGGAGAGTCTCTCTCTCACAGCGAGGGGGTGAGCAAGATGACATCACACTGTTCTCACTTATCAGGGTTCTGTAGGTCATTAAAAAGACCTGGACATAACATGGGGGGAGGGAAATAATTTTTTGGTCTGGGAAAATGTTCTGGAAATATCCCTAGTAAATATAATTCCCATTTTGATCTTGCTTTTCCGGTTAGGATGATGATGATGAAGCTGGAGATGATGACGACGAGGACGATGGGTTCTTCGTTCCTCACGGTTATCTCTCAGAGGGGGAAGGAGCGCTCGAGGAAGATGAGGTAGGTCAACTCTTTAAATGTGTACCATCGTCTTTTAATAATGTCCTGATGATGACGGTCTTCTCCTTCAGGGTGGAGACCCGGAGAAGATGAAGGTGCGTCAGAGGATGAAAGCTCGCGAGTGGGAGAACGAGCTGATGTCTAAAGGGAAGGTGAAGATGTTGGAGGCTGTGGTGCGAGGCTGCTGGTGGGAGGGGGAGGAGCCTCCTCTCGACCTCCTGCAGCCGTATGCGGTCTGCCTGCTGGAGCCTTTACCCAAAGATGAGGCCTGTACCCCCGACCACGCCCTCTTACGCCAACAGAGGAATGAAAAATGTGAGTACAACGAATGACATGTTCATTCGGAAGAGTTTAGAGAGGCGGTTGAGAGCTTTCTAATTGGCATATAGTGACATAATCGTTGTAATGGCAGTTGTTGATTCTTGTGTGTTGATTTTGAGGGGTCTCTGTTGCAAATAAGTAAAAAGTGATGCGGTGCAAAACACTTATTTTATCTTATCGGATATGGATCAGAAATGGATCATTAATATCAGGTGTAAACAGAGCATAGCAAATGTATTGTGAGCCGATCACTTCCACTTCAATTGTTGCAGTAGTTTTGTTCAGTGTTCTTGCCTTCTGTGTGCCTTGATGATTTTAAACCTTGTGTGTTATTAGTCATTAGTGTTATTAGTGAGTTTTCAACCTGCATATTCATTTGATTTGTGACAGTAATGTTGTGCTCTGTTCAGACACACTTGAAATCTGGGCTTGACTGTGTGACTGTTTTAGTTGCGACTGTAGATTCTGTGTGGAACTGTGACACAATCAGAGCTGATGGAGTACTGTATAATACAGTGAGATTAAACACTCTCAAAATACATCTACACTGCACAGCTGTTGCGTTTGCACTGCGATTGGTTGCTTTGTCCCTGACCTTAGTCACGCAAGCCAGAATAGTTGCGACAAAGTCAGCATTATATACAACACCTGTTATAGCTGCATCTTCACAGAGTGATTAACGCATCTTGTGGCGTTGATGTGTTTTTTAGTGCTGTCGCAACTGCTGCCTTTACTGCATGGAAACATAAACAGCAGCAAAGTCATAATCAGCGAGTTCCTGGAGTTCTGTCGCCAGCAGACGTCATCACCCACAGAGAGTCCTCTGAGCTCCACCGACAGCATCCCAACCAGGTAACCCAGACGACACAACATCCAACTGACCTTTAAAATACTTCAGTTGCTTCAAGTTTCTGTTTAGAGTTCTGTTGAAAATACTCTAAACGTGACGACTCGTCTGTCTAACGCCTACGCCTAGTAGTGTGACATCATTTCTGCTTGTCCGGTCACAGGATCCTCGTCAAGCGACTCATTAAGGAGAATGCCGTGTATGAGAAGCGCTCCACGTACAGAAGGTGCTGTTGGTACGCTCACGCAGACGTTCTGACCCGTCATTCCCGCGACGCCCTGCCCGTGCCCTGTCAGTGGACGTACCTCACCTCCGGTGCACAAACCCCCCGCGACGAGCCCGCCGGCTCACAGGGCAACTCTCCAACCCCGCCTCCATCCACCTCCACCACACCCTCCAACAAGAGGAAGAGCGCCAGCAGCCACTCCATCACCAAGTACATGAAGAAGTGCGGCGAATCTGAACAGGTGTGACAAACTGACTTTCATGTGTTATGATTATGAATGTGTGCTTAGGCTTGTGATAATACCGGCGTTTCAGTCAATACCAGTGAAATTGGATGGTTCATTAATATAAGTGAGGGACTTCATGTCTCAATGCTTTGTGAAGTTTGCATAATTAATTTTAGTGAGCAAATTGAAGGATTTGTCATTTTGCCGCCTGAACACTTGGAAGCGCCTAAAAAAAAAATTCTATAAAAAATTAAGAATTTTCAGATTCAAGAATTTTCAGATTCAAGAATTTTCAGATTCAAGAATTTTCAGATTCAAGAATTTTCAGATTCATTTTTAGCTTCTCTCTAAAAAACGTAGCAAGAAATCACACAATCTATGAAATTTGTAGAACGTTTTCATTTGAAATTTTGTATGAACACTTTTTCCTGTTCATTAGGCTGAGGCCATGAGGACAGATGGCTTTCAAGCGGACACAGAGGATGATGATGATGAAGACTGCATCATGGTTGGAGAACAATCTGGTTCGTAAACACCGCTGCCTTATTCCTAACCATCAATCTTGTGTGGATCTGCTGTAATACTGTGCGATTTCCTCACAGCATCTTCTGGACAGGACAGAAACACATCCCCGGTACAAACCGAGGCTAAAACTGAGCCCATGGACACACATACACCTGAAACTGCTGCTCTTACCCTCCACTGCCCCACCCCAGCCACTGCCTGAGATCCACCCCAAGTCCTGTCAGGTTTGCAGTTGTGGTAACCAGGGGCTCAAGATCTGATCTAGGATTGGAAGGAACACTGTATCGGACACAGTATTAAGGTCCACAGAATCACTCGTTTTCCTCCGTTAGGCTGGAGATCCGTTAGATGAATCTTCACCAGCACACACTGTCAGTGGACTAGACGATATCCTGGAGGGTTTAACACTCTTGTCATACGTGAGATCGCTTTTTTGAAAGTATGATGTTCCGCTGGTACACATTCATCAGCTCCAACTCCAGTCTGGAGGTTGTTGCTGTGCTGTCGTTTTCATTTACTTCCTCTCACAATACTTGAACTGGTTTTCGGTCTAAAATAATGACAATTGAAATATATTGCACTTTTATATTCTGTTTATGCCTTGCCCTCCACTCGGTCCATCTCAACATCTGTTTCTCCCATCGGTGTTTTCCTCCTCGAAGAGCTTTGTATAAAAAAACGCATGTGCCATTTGTCTCGCAGGCTGCTGATTCCGGTGTAAATACAGTTTCAAATCTTTTCTTTCTGCTTGTGTTTTGAGGAATGGTTTAGAGGCTGAAACAGTAGCTGGCTGAAACAGTAGCTGGTCGAAACACACGGACCAACGAGCAGCGCTGACGTTTCTTTTGGCTTAAATATTTTCATTGTTTTGAAAAAAACTGCGCCATAGTTTGCAGTTGTAACAGAATTCCGACAAGCTTAAATAAAGCATTATTTAAAAATGATTAAACAACTTTAACCAAGACGCTTTTTGTTTGTAAACTTTACATATCACACATTCATCTCGCAATGCGTTTTATTATATACATTGCATCAAAAGCAACAGAACACACTGCAAATTGAAAGCTTTTCCATTTTTTAACAACGTAGTTCAGTTTAAAAAAAACGTTTTAAAGACAATCTCCAACCAAACCAAGGCTCATTCTGTCATTTAGGGTCTAACTAGTCTGTACTAACTACAAGCTAATTGTTCTGTTAACTGAAATTGTGGCATACTATCGCACACTAAAAAAAAAAACAATATCGGTGTTAGGAGGTAGATTGTTGTTAAAAACTAGATCTTTTATCTAATGCATTGCAATAACATTCATTATTTAGTTAAGGAAAGATAATACACAAAAAAAAACAATCTGCCGTTGGTAGTGCTCCAGGTAGACAAAATTACATTTCAGACACAGTGCTTCTGTTGTCAAGGTATAGATTTTATAGTACATTATTTTTTTAACATTATAACGTTAATAGTAGCTTATAAAGTGCTTTTAATTTGCAGCATTGCAAAAGTTTCACCCAAGATCAGAGCAGTTTTATTATAAAATGCAGGAGCCATTTATATCAGCATCACAAATCACGGCAGACACAATCTGTGCTTTAACACTAATCCCTGTCCATCATGACCAGTCACAGCACAATAATGTAATATAAAACAGGTTGTTTGGACCTGGCCTTCAAGGTGCTTGCACTTCCCATTATTGGGAAGAATAATTCCCAATTCCACCTAATTCATGCTGTGGATACAACCGATGCATCAGGCTCATGTTGTGACACTGTTTTGGGGTTGTGGGAACAATGATGGGATGCAGGCAGGGATGAAGATCGGAGGACACAGCAGCACTGAAGGTTCAGCTGAGGGTTTTGATGTTCTTCAGCAGCGTCGGCTTCAGCAGAGCGGCTGTCGTCCCACCCGCGGCAGCGATGTCTGCTTGCACTGCAGTGTCCCACGAGAAGGTCAGCAGAGCTGCTGGAGCCTGAGAGGTGAAGACAGAAGGTCAACTGATGGTCTGTCTGTGCTGTTTGTTTATCAGAGTAAGACGTCTGTAACGTCTGTCCCTCAGGAATATGTAGTTCAACTTTTAGTGTGTGTAATGTAATGATTCTGCATAAATTACTGCTTAATGTCATACTACTTGTTTAGAAAGCACAATAGTTTAATTTGATAATGATAATCACATAGGTAAATGCAGTAAGTAAATGAGGACAGACTTAACAGTTTTAGGTATTTACTACTTTGTCTTCAGGATTAAACAGAAGTGGCTTCTGCACATTACCTACCAGGTTACACTCATTAAGAGCTGACGACTCGTCATCCTTCAGTTTCTGTCCTCCTGGTGCCATCAGCTCAAAGGGCTGCCAGCCGTTCTCCAGCGAGTCACGCACAAACTGGTACAATGCTTCCACCCTCTCCCAGGCCAGGAAAGTGCCTGC
Source organism: Botia almorhae (assembly GCA_036877575.1). Classification (NCBI taxonomy): domain Eukaryota; kingdom Metazoa; phylum Chordata; class Actinopteri; order Cypriniformes; family Botiidae; genus Botia; species Botia almorhae. The sequence continues at coordinate 6,973 of JAZGTJ010016386.1, forward strand.
GGGACATGTTTTGGTACCCGTTTATGACTTTGTAGTACGATTGAAACAACAGCAGAAATTTAAATGTATGAAACGTTGATCAATTTATTTTTTAGATTTTTTTCCACAATCATATATCATGCAATATACCAAATATTACAATATTTACAGATTACAGTTGAAGTTAAGCAATTTGGACATTATTCATTTCACTAGTAAATACGATATACATCTTAATATGAGAGCAAACCGGCTGACCCTGCAGTATATTTCCATCCGGTAGCCGAACTCTCACAAGGCTGTAGTTGTATTTTCTTCTCTCTCTCTGCTCGTCTTTCTCTCGCATGGCTTTTGTTCTCAGCATTGCGTTTCTCTCCACCATTTCACTCCTGAAAGATAAACGAGGAACCTTCATCGTCACCTTCATCGGTTTTAATGGACGGCACAAATCGGAAGGCGCTACTGGTGTTTCTTTACTTAAGCTGCTGTTCTTTCTTGAGTTCCTCCGGGGTCAGATTGTAGAAGTCGGGGGGCAGCTCGAAACGCGTGGCGTGCTGAGATGCTCTGAAGACCTGCGGCTGACGGTCCAGCTTCGCTCTGATTGGCTCCCCTTTCTGCAGACGTTCCAGATGAACCGTCAACTGCTCCAGACCTTGTGATCCCTGCGGCGGCAACACCAGGTACTCCTCAGTCTTATCTGAGATATTCATGAGCAGACGGAAAGATCTGAGCACGTTCAACAGCACCGGTACGTTAGTTAGCATAAGCCAATGTTAGAAATGGAGATTCAAACATATCGCAAAACACTGAAATAACTCGGGTGTGTGTATCATTTTCTAAGCCATTCTTACTTCGACTGAAGTTTCAAAACTGGTGAACGTGTCTGGGAAAACAGCTTGAAAGCATTAATGGTGTTTGCTTAGGCTAAGCTATAATACCTTCGCCATCTACCGGCAACATGGTGCTTTCGAACCCCAGAGCCTGCAGGTACTCCCGAGTTCCCTCGATTCCACTGACCTTCTCCTTTATACATAAAACAACGTGTGAATCGTTTTTCATTTGTGCGTTAGCTTTAGCGTTTCTCAGAATCGCCATCTTTTACCTGAAACACTTTGTTGCTGACTTTGATCTTCCGATACTTCTCCTCAGCTGGATTCTTACAGATGTTCTCGACATACCTGCAGGCACACGATCAGTTGTTAGTTATATATCGCATAACCGCCAAGATACGATCGACGAGCGAACGTAAAAATCTCTTACTTGCTGATAATGTCGACGGCGGCTTTTACTTTCTCCTTGTCTTTGTTGAAGGTGTGAATCATCATAACGGAGGCCTCCAACGCATCTTCTGAGAACCTCTGTGAAGAAAGAACAATCGTCTGTGCGATGTCAATGCAATTGTTAAACATTCTCCAGATGATCTGGGGTCTGGAGTGAATGATCTCACCATCAGAATGGCCTCTTTGATGTGAGTCTCTCTCTCGCTCTTGGTTAAAGTTTTTCCAGTCAGGGGACAAACGAAATACACGCCGGACACTGAGAAACAAGACGGATCCTTCTGTGGAACCGCAGAACCCTTCGGAAGGTAAACACATAATCGCGGTCAGTACGAGAGCAAGGCTAGACTGAGAGGAGCTTTATTAATGGTGTCAGATAGGACACCACAGCTGAAATCTCTCTTGTAAAACAATAAAGGTGAATAAGACAAATACAGGTATGTGCAGTTGCAGTAAATCACCACATGGATTATTTAATGGTGCTTATTTATCATTTTGCAGCTTGAAAGCTTCAGTCCTCGTTCATTTTAATTATATGTAAAAGCACATTTGATTTCAAGTCGAATTATCAGCCATGGGGACATAATTTAAAAAGTTGTGTATGGTATCGTTAAGGGGAAACAAGGTTTAAATAATATATCAATCACCCTTGCATACGTACACAAATACGTCATACCTCCAACTCTGTGTTTTTTTGACTGGCCGCTGTGGCAGCTGCTTCTGCTTCGAGTTCCCGCTTCACTGAAATGAAATGGACACATTTAACTTGAGATAAGATGGTACCAACCCAGAGCTTGTGTCTGTTCCTGCCAATCTGATTTTGTAGTAAAAATACGCATTAGTTACCCTGATTCCTTATGGCATCCTGTGATGTCTGGACTTTGGGGCGATGTTGCTCGATCCTGGCCAGGGCGGCAGCTCCTGCCATCTGAGCACCCTCAGTAGGGAGTTTTCTTCCTGCGTTTTTGACACTTGGCTTTGAGGCCTCAGGTTTAGAGCTGTATTCAAAATAACAGATCACTCACACATATTTGTGATCACAGCATTGTTTCAACCAATAACATCCCAAAAACTGGTTTATCATTAAACGCTGATCTTCACCGAGTTTGTAAGCTTTCGAGTTAATTGTAGAAAACGATTAAACGTACAGATTAAATTTAAGATTATTCATGGTTTAGCTATACAGATGAAAACAACAGCACGGTTCGAAAATCATTCCAGTCTTCATGCTGTCAAAAATGCAACCTCGCACATGTATAAATGCAATTTGTACAGCTTTCTATTATAGATTAATACATATTTAGAGTGCAAAAATCACGCTGTTTAATCAATGCAGGCAGTACCCATAAAACACGGTTAATAAAGACTAGGCCGAAAGTTACGCCACTGGTAATAAGCGAGTTAATCCCAGACGACATTTGAATTAATGTGTCTTTAACCGATCACAGACACTCAGTTTGATCAGTCTAAATGTTACCTCGTATTCTGTTGTGAGGTGTACAGCTGCATTAAACATTGCAACAGCAGATCTCGCAAACATTAGCGTGTACCTTGTGTCATCCGTAAGTTTCTTTCCCGGCCCTGCTGTTTGGAATTTTATATCCTTCTTAATGTCGCCGAAAAACTTCTTCATGATACAGGCCAATGTGTTTTTATAAACGTACGATGTAATAATAAAAAAGTTGTTTTACAATTAACTGTCAAACTAACGCCCCTGCGACGTGTTTACACCGGAAACGCGACAGTTTCTAAAGCGGAAATGTAATCAAAGCGATTGTGACGTTAATATTGCGCTGTGGGGACATCGTGCGGGCAGGAAGTGCAATAATAAATATAAAGGCAATACAAAAATAATCGCAGGTTTACAGTAACAAAAGTAATTTGTATTTATTAAAGTGATTTGCTTCTTGTAGACATTTTCTTTGTTACATTATATTTATTTTTAAAGATTTATGTGGTATTGAGTTAAATAAACAATCTAATGAAACTGTCAGCGTACACATTGTACATCTCTATTGGTCGACAGAAACGATGACGCTTCATTTATCCAATCAGCGCCCCGGCCGGGGGCGGGACTTCCGCTGGCAGATACGGAATGAGCGGAAGCTGCTGCAGAAACTCGTCTTTGCATACTGTATCAGAAGAAGGTTTTACTGTCGGCCCGTGAAACGGACCCGGACGAGCAGAACGAAGAGTGATACACAGTGGGACGACAAGATGCCGCACAATTTCCGGCCCGGGGATCTTGTCTTCGCTAAAATGAAGGGATATCCTCACTGGCCGGCCCGGGTAAGCCCGACCGGGAGCTTGCGCTCCATCCAGCACACACCCCCCCATCAGCCCCACCGTGAACAGCTTTATTTTTTTGTGTGGCCATTTACAGAATACGTTCTTTAGACAGATAGCTACAGCTTTAGAGTCCAATCATCTTCGTTAATTCATTTGTTTTGTTATATTACCCCAGAACTGAATGTATGGGGTTAGCTGCCTGGCTAACTTGCTTGCACATCGTAGGTGCCCCAGAGGTCGCGTGATCCCAGTTACTTGTTGTTTATTTAATGCATTCATTTGGGAATAGTTCCCAATATGCATTTATAACTGTTTACTTTGCTTTGCTCTTAAACTCTTGGAGAATGTCTTCTAGGATGTCGTGTTTTCACATAATGGATTCATGCATACTTTTCTGCACGTGCATTTAAAGTGATCCACCAAATGCATGTTCTTCACTTGTGTGCACGCGTGTTTGTATGTATACTATATGGATTTCAGAGATTAAGCGACTGCACGTTAAATCTTAGCAAACCAGTTTCAAACTTCTGTATAGGTTCGCCTTACCGGAGCGCACAAAAAGCATACTGTCATTTTCTGTATTGTATTTGTTGTGTGTCTCGTGCAGATTGAAGACGTTCCAGAGGGGGCTGTGAAACCACCACCTAACAAAGTCCCGATTTTCTTCTTTGGGACACATGAGACGTAAGCAGAAATCACCCAATGGTGATAAACTGTTCTCTCCAGTGGCCAATGGTTGTGTGTTTATACCACGTACTAGATAACAGACTGGCCAGTGGCTGATGTGTTGAAATATGTGATGAATAGGACAAGCATATGAGGAAATAAGACGTGCATTAATGCAGACAGATTTGGCCAATATGTCTGATGTGATAAATTTGTAAAAATAAATAAATTGATAAATTGTGTTCTATTGTTTTACCTTATTTAATGGTTGTTTACTATATAGAACAATACCCAATTCTAATAAAACTATTTCAAATTAGACTGTACAGAATATATTAGAAAATACATTTTCACAAATCAACAATCGATTTAAAAACTCAATGCATATCTTATTTGCTCAGGTTATCGCACAAATAATCCTGTAGGCGCATTCATATTAAACTTATAACCGTGTTTCTTCCATGTTAGAGCATTCCTGGCACCCAAGGACCTTTTCGAATACGAAAAGCACAACGATCGCTATGGAAAACCCAACAAAAGGAAAGGATTCAACGAGGGCTTGTGGGAAATCCAGAACAATCCTCATGCCTCTTACAATGTACCTGCAGTGAGTTTAACCTCGTGTTCTACGATCTGAAATCATTCATTGTTTTACTACAGAAGACAGAATTCCTGCTGTTTTTCAACGTAGGCCTCTGACAGCGAGGAAAACGAAGCAGCGGCAGGAAGTGATGCGGAAGATGACGAGGAAGCAGTGGTGCCGAGGAAAGCGGAAACGAGAAGCGAAGATTCCGATTCCGGGAGTGAAGATCAAAAGAAGCCTGCCGTGAAGCGGAAAGCTCCCGCCGCAAAGGTGAAACAAACATGCAGACCATCTCGACTGCTGGTAAACTTAATCTTCATTACTATTTACTAACTAACCCGTTGGTTAGTTGTTAGGTAACCGGGTGTCAATAATGTTTGATTGCACTTTGTTTTTACTGTCATTATTATCCATTGTGTTTTCACATGCTGTAAATGTGTCTTTATGTTTATAATGTTATGGTATGGAAAGATACAATGACTGTACAGCGTTATACAGTGTCCACAGAATATTTAGGAGGTGTGTGGTGATGAATTGTGTTGAAATGCTGAAACCTATATTAAGAATCACTGTATCGAATCACGCAGAAGCCTCCAGCGAAGAGAGCAAGGGCATCGTCCAGCGATCGAGATGAAGAGGAGAGTGGGTCTCCCTCAGAACCAGAACCCTCACCCAGTTCCGATTCTGACTCCGCAAAAAATAGCGACCAGGTATTTTTTTCTGTACTGTAACACTACTGTAAATGGCTTTGGATTCTGATTGGCCAAAACTTCAGTCAGAGCTCCTGACATGATGAAACCTACAATGTAGTAACAGCTATGATGTGTAAAAAGCAGTTTAACTGGTTACTTTGTGTATTTCATATGTGTATGTATATATGTTAATTAAGTTTGTGCAGTTTCAGTGATGCTAATAATATATTTTCCAGGAATTTAAACCACAGAAAGAA
>JAZGTJ010016387.1:0-12714 GCA_036877575.1 Botia almorhae
AAATGTCTGCTGAATGCCCTTAATTTTTAATAATTATATTGTGTGGATGTCTTTGTATTTTGTGCATTCTGTTAGAAAGTGCAGCTCTGTCTTGATTTTGTTTTGGTCACAGTGTGGGCACAACCTCTCTTCCTGTGTCAGCCATGTTTTCCTGTGGCTGCCCATCTCTGTTGTGAGCTTGTGTCCACTGAGTCAGTATCTGCTCAAGGTGGCTCTCAGATTTTCGTCTGTCACTGTGTACAGATGCTCTGTCATGGTGTATTCTCTTTTTAGGGCCAAACAGCATTGCATTTTACTTTGTTGTTGAGTTTCCCAATAAGTGATGTAATTATGTTTAATTTGTGCTGTTATTTGCTTGAATGTAATTAGTTACATTCACACACACAAACACACTCTCTCTGTCTCTCACACACACTTTCTCACACATACACCTGACAGCTCAGAGGAAATGTGGTGAACTCAGTGCGGTGAGAGGGTGGTCACCTCTGAAGGTCAAAGGTCATTCAGGAGGCCTGTGGTGGTCCAGGCAGTCAGTGAGAACACACTCATCCTCTCTGCTGCTCTGCTTCGCAACAATAGCTGCGTTAGTGCAGTGTCTTCACACAGCACTGCTGATGTTACACATATATTGCTACTGCTGTGCTTTCATATTTTTAAACATTCACCATGTTAATGTAAGTATAGTGTATCATATACCACAGTATGCAAATATTATGTTATATGAAACTGGTAATTTATTATTACCAAATTGATATTTAATACAGTGGTATTTAGCTCCCCAGTGTCTCTGTTTTTCTGTCTCCTGCCTCAGAGCATCTCTCTGTCACATTCATTCACTCACATTCACACACACAGTGTGAAGTGTAATGAGGCTGTTTAGGTGGCTCTTGTGCGAGTCGCTGCAACCTCACGGACTCCCACCTCACGGCTTATTCACACCCACAGTGCTGTGCTTAATGTGGATTCTGTGGGGCCCCCAGGGGCCAGGCTAAAAGTCAGGCCCTCACAGCAGCAGGTCAGTGCCAGAGCTTTAGGAAACAAGCATGTAAACAGAATGTTACCTTCTGACCCACTGTCATGACTCTGGTCTAAAGACAAAACCTGCTGGGCCACTGCATTAGACACGCCTATTACTGAGAGAACGCCCACTCGCCCCTTCTCTCTCTCTCTTCACACCATAGAAAGTGAGAAAGAGAAATGCGTTCCTTTCTCAAGCTGTACTCATTCATACTTTCATTGCTCTGTCTCTCTTTCTCTCTGGTTCAAGATTTAAATAGCTTTACTGGTCTAAGCATTATATTTCCTCTCTATTTCTCTCTCTCTCTCTCTCTCTCTCTCTCTCTCTCTCTCTTTGTCTTTGATGTGTTGATGTGGTTCTGGGTCCAGTCTGCCGTCTGTCTGGGCAGTCTGATGGACATCAGTAATGTTTTATAATCCTGATATGAAGATGTATGAAATAATACAAGCAGTAGTGATGTAGCTGTCAGTATGTCACTGCATGCAGATGAAAGGCTGGAGATGTGTGCGCTGTGCGGCCATGGGCTCTTTTACAGGCCCATAAATATATTGTTATTAGGTGTTGGGAGAGAGATTTATCCCAGCGATTAGCCAGCTAGCATTCCGTCTCCATTAATCCAGCCACACACTGCAGATAAAGCTTCATTTCTCTCAAGTACATTATTTGCTATGGGGAGTTAATTATCTCTCATTTTAGGTGCGTTTTTTAAGCGGGTGGAAAGAGAGGCGCAGGTGTTTGACTCTTCAGTTCTGAGTCTTTAGTCACGGTGTAATTTACAGTCTCGTGTTTATTTCATAAAACAGTTTTTACTAATAGTATTTTTAATCAAATGTTTCTTTTTGCTGCATGTTAAGTGTCATTCTTCTGCTAGCAGGTTTTAATATTGACCAGTCAGCACACTCGTACACTCACTCGTTCACAAACACACACACACACACACACACACGTTTATGTAAAGATCTGAATGAGGACATAACAGACTTCTGTTGCTTTAGTATAATGTTTACAGAAACATATTCTTGTTAACACCCTGACAAGAATACTTGTAAAAATGTTGAAGCTATTAATTTGTCTGTGAGTCTCAAACTGTGAGTGTGTACTGTACACACAGAGTGCAGCACTAGGTGGAGCTGTTCTACACAGAGACATGCTTAACACCTCTCCTAAACTCTGTTTGCAGGATCACAGATCAACGCTATGAGAAGGTGCCATACTTTATCTTTGGTGACTTTAACTTTAGGTTGGACTCCAGGCAGGTTATTGAGGTGAGTGAAACTCTGACTACATCTCATCTGCATGCTTGGCCCATGTTTGGAACAATTTGCATACTACTCAAAAGTCTTTTTAAAGTTCTGTGTGCAGTATGTATACTGTGCCCAGTAAGTAAATTTCAAGTATGCATTAAAGCTGTGTGAGAATACAACCAGAACACACTGCATAAATTACTGCTTCCCACAATGCAATGTAAAGATCTTGTTGTTATGAAAGTACCAGATTGGTACAAATTAGATTAAACATGGAAATTTACCTTCTTATTAATAAGATGATAACTGGGTGATAATATAAACATGCAGCACTGTGTGGTATGTTTATATTAGTACTGTACTACAGTTTATTTACAGTACAGAGGTATATAGTACTAAAGTTACAGTACAGAGGTATATAATACTAAAGTTACAGTACGGAGGTGTACAGTACTAGAGTTACAGTACAGAGATATGCAGTACTAGAATTACAGTACAGAGGTATATAGTACTAAAGTTACAGTACAGAGGTATATAATACTAAAGTTACAGTACGGAGGTGTACAGTACTAGAGTTACAGTACAGAGATATGCAGTACTAGAGTTACAGTACAGAGCTATACAGTACTAAAGTTACAGTACGGAGGTATACTGTACTAGAGTTACAGTACAAAGGTATACAGTACTGTGCTGTTTTACTGTGCAGTATAGCAGTAGTCTGTAGCATAGACAGTCTTATTCAACACATCTTCTATAGATGTGATACTTGACATCTACATTCCCCACAGATCCTGCTTAACACTTTATGTGATGAGTTGTGTTTTTAAAAGCAAACATAGATGGGCCCCGAGCCCCGGAGGGCCCTAATGGGGGCCGTAAGTCACCTCTGCGGAACCACAAACTGTCAGTATTCAGCATTGTGATATTTTCAGCTGCCTTTAGCAGATTTCAGAGTTTGTCTGACCTTGAGGTGTAATCAAAGCTGATGTTTAAGGCTTTTACTTGAATAAATATTTCATCTGTAAACATGCACTTTTAGCAGAATGAAAATAATAATTTATTTACTTTAAGAGGGTGTTTATTTCTAAAGCCCATATTCTCATGGAGCCACTTCTACTCTTTTATATTTTATATAAATCTCCTGATAGAAACTGGCCTGTGTAATTCATTACCTTCAAAATCATTCAGGTACTGAGGGTGTTGTGAGTGTGTGTGTGGTCAGTGAATGAGCGTGCACACACACACACACACACACAATGCACTGGTTTATGTGTGTCATGTTTTACCTGTTTCTGAAGGTTGGTCAACCCAATTGATGTCTGATGTCATCTCTGACCGACGCTCATGAAAATAGACCGGCTGCTCAAATAAACGTCTGATTTACAGATGTGTGTGTGTGTTGGTCTGGCTGTGAGAAAGCAGTTCAACACTTTAACGATAATTAACGTCAGACACACAGCTAGTGGAGGTCTGAGCTGAGATCAGATTGCTGCTGTATTGATTTTTTCTGCAGTTTAACCAGAGATTGATTTACACTGTGACACTAATACACACCCACTGTATTTAAATAATGCCTGATTAAGCACTTTTCTCCTTCAGGTTATTGTTGGAATATTTATGTGTGTAAAACTGTATTTTGAGAAATTTGTCTGTCTCTCTCTCTTGCTGCTACTCTAATAAAATGAGTGGAAAGTTTTAGAATATCATGAAATGTTCTTGAGGGTAGATCAGACAGAGAAGCTGTGTGTGTTTGAGATATGAGAGGTGACCATCTGTGTGCTGCAGGCTTCACGCGGCCCTGCTGTGGCATGGTGACAGTGCAGAGGTGCATGCTGAGATGTGGGACCTCAGGGCTCTGCTGAGTGAATCAGTTTGTGTAGTGACAGAGCTGCGCCCGTGCGTCTGGACTCTAGTATATTTGAAATCTCTTAGAATTAAACTTAATTTAATTTAAATTCTGGAAAAATGGCACGCTCCTCCGGCTGTTCCAGTCTCTGAGGATTGATAGGGGCCGACGTGGAGTTAATTACTGACTTGATCTACTGAGCTCGTGACATAACTTGTGTTGATTTTAATTGGAGTTCTTCCACTCCAATTAAACTCGCTCTGACGCCCCCTGTCTGAAGCGAAGGGAACTGCAGGGGGAGGCGCGCACACATCAATCTCTCGTTCTTTGTTCTGCATCTGTCTGAGGGTTGAGCAGCATGAAATTAAAGGTGGAGCCGCGATGGAGCCCTTACTGTAAATGAGTGATGTAAAACGTGTGTTAATGAGAGGCGACGGGCTCATAACATTTTTAGTTTTCAACATTTGAAAGGCTTTCTAATTGATGGCCAGATGTCAGTTCAGTTTGTTTTTGTAAAAAAGTTGCAGAGAAAAACAATTACACAAAGAGAGATTTATTCTCTCTGAAGAAATGTGCCTTCTGCTCACCATGATGCTACAGGGTTACATACCAGGTCATTGGGTGTTGCTAGGGTATTCTGAATGGTTACTGGGAAGTTGTTTGCTGACACATAAATAATAGTCCATCCCTCTGTGTGATATTCTGGTGTCTTGATTCTGATGTCAAATTTACTTTATATAAAAACAGTAGAAGTCAGGTGATTCTTTGCATGCTTTGTTTGTGTATGTACCCAGTTGTGTGTGTACATGGTGCAGTGGGTTTAAGTGTGTGTGTTAATTCATTCTTACACAATAAGGCTCCATTTCACACACATACTGTGTTTGTGCATTTGGTCTGTCATAAATCAAAGAAGGCAGTGACATTAAACACACACTGCATTAGTCAGGCTAATTAATTTTGGGACACATCTATCCATTAGTCAATGGCTGTGTGTTTCATTGGACAGACAGCGACCCTACTGCCCCTGTCAAACCAACCATGAAAAATACACACACAAATACACCATCACACACATCCAAACACGTCAGTATGTTAACACACATGATCTCAATCCAGCAGTGTCAGAACAGAGCAGCACGCGGTGCACACTACACAATACACACAGCACACTCAGCACACTACACAGTACACACTCACAGTACACTGCACACTACACAGTAGACACTCACAGCACACCACACAGTACACACTCGCACTGCACACTACATAGTACACACTCACAGCATACTCACACACAGTATACACTCACTACACACTTACAGTACACTGCACACTACACACTTACACGTCCTGTTTTAACTGGGGTTTCATAATTTAGCCAGAGTATTATTTGATTGAAATAAATGCCTAACCACAGAACCTGCTCATCTAATTCTTACTGTAGATGTTGTCTTCTGTAGTCACGTTGTGTTTTCTCTGTGTTTATTGGTGCTGGAAGTAGAGTTTCGCAATGATGTGTTCATTTATTTTGCACAGTAAGCATCATGGCTCAATGTTTTGGTCACATGATCTCTAAGATGATTTTGTCTGATGGACAATCACTAATTTTCTCTGTCTATTTTTCTCTATCCAACAAAGAGGGTCACACACAGTAAGCAAGCGACACAAAATACTCACTGACATCAAGACACATATAAGAGAAAATACCCAAAACTCCAGGAGTTATATGACTGGCCATAAAGATTTCCATTCAAATGAGGCCAGTCTGACATAAACCAGGAGCCTATTCCACAGTCATAGCCCAGCAGTGGAAAACAGCACGGTCACCCCTCAGCTTCAGTTAAGATCTTGGAACTGTCAAAAAGTTTTTTGCTCAGCTGACCTCAGACACCTACGTATGTAGATCAAGAGGGTCAGAATGATATTGGGGTGCTGAACATTACCACTTTAGTTTTACAGTAATTCAACAGCCTGTCAGCAATTATCCTAACCCCTAACCCTATATTAGATTTGTTTTTAGAGTATGTTCTGTTCCTGTTTCATCCCAAAAATATTTTATTATATATCTAAAATATGTATATATATATATAGTTTGGTTCTGTTTGCTGTGGGGGTGGCGTTCATGGCATGGCACCAGCAATGCTTCATAATAATACTTAAAGACAGCAACTTAACTTAAAGACAGTAAGTTAAACTTACAGTAAGACAGTAAGTCAATGGTCATGTCAATGTTCACCATAGTTATGTGAAGTTGTGAAAATGCACCTAAATATGAACAGATGAAGTCCTGATAGAGAGAATCTTGTTTCTTAAACAGACACATCATATATACATATATATATATATATATATATTATATATTAAAGACAGATGATCCTGGAGTCTGATTGAAGTATTTCTTTATTAAACGTTTTGCTGTATTATGAGTGAGCAGTCATTGCTCCAGCACTGCACGCTTCATTGATTTTAAACTCGCTGTTCTGTTCTATTGATAAAACTATTTATTAGTTGTTTAAATGGTTTCTAGTTTTAAATGGATGACTACAAAGAATTGTCAAATGACTTTTTATCAATATTTTTTGTGCAGAAAATTGTTTAATTTCATACTTTGTTGTCATTTGGTTGCACTGCATATAGATTTCCTGTTAGTGTTGTCTGAAATGACTCGTGTGCAGCTCCTGTGTCCTGCGCAGGGCACATCATATTGAGGAGAATCATAAAGTGGTACATTGACAATTCATGACCTCTCGTCCTGTAGTTCCTTCTGTGATTTATCTGTGATGATAGCATCTGAGGATGGGACCAGTCCAACAGACAGAGAGAGAGAGTGAGAAAGAGTGAGAGAGTGAGTGAGAGTGAAAGAGAATGAGAGAGACGGAAAGAGAATGAGAGAGACGGAAAGAGAGACAGACAGAGAGAGAGAGAGTGAGAAAGAGTGAGAAAGAGAGAGAGAGTGAGTGAGAGTGAAAGAGAATGAGAGAGACAGAGAGAGAGAGAGTGAGAAAGAGTAAGAAAGAGAGTGTGAGAGAGAGAGAGAGAGAGAGAGAGAGGTTGTTAAATGTTTAAGGTTTGTGTAAGTTATAGTCAGTTTTTAAATTCATCAGGACAACACAACACTGGCTAAAGCAGTAACTTTCATATTACACAACTAACACTCATCTGACTTATTACATTGACATTTAGGCATGTAGCAGATGCTTTTATGAGGAAAACAATGAAGCCATACATCATACAGAGGCAGAAACATCAGCCGGACACTGTTACAGTGTTACCAGCACTTCAATGCTTGATAGAGGCGAGACCTGTTGAGAGAGAGAAGAAAGGGTTCGTTTAGGGTTAACATTTCTCTTCAACAATAATAAGAGCTTAACCTCAGTAACACTTCTGTGCTGAAGCTACTGGAAGCTCTGGAGAAGTTTTCTCTTTTGGATGGTGAGCGAGAGTGAGCAGAGATTCAGACGAGGGTCTTTTGTTCCTGATTTCATGCTATCAGTGCAGCAGCATGTTCCTCAGCTTTACTCTGTCAGTCTCATAAAGGACTTGAGGTGGGGTCACAGCCAGAGGGATGGCCATGAAAAATGAGTCCAAACTAGATCACAAAGGCCACCCACAACACTGATGATGAGAGCCAAACTCAGAGCCCCAAATCACTCACATAAACTGCTTTCTGCTTCATTAACATTTGAAGCATTGTGACAGTATTGTTATTAAAATGAAGTGTATTCTCACCCCAACTTCTCTCTGTCTCTCTCTCTCTCTCTCTCTATATATATATATACATATGTATATATAATATAATTATAATAATTAAAATATATTTCGAGCGTGTATATACACACTCAAAGTAATAATGTTAATTGACAATACAAATGTATTTTATATTAAAACACGTCCTTAAGAAGTGTAGGGGATATAGTCACCAAACGGAAAGTCACAAAACAGGCTTCATTTTTTTATAAAATACAAAAATCTGTTTTGGGTGTTTATGAAATGAGAGCTGAGCAGTTTCATCTCTTTGTTTCTTTTTCTCTCCACCCTCTTGCTGAATCTTTCATTGAGACTGTTTGGGTGAATGAACTGTTAGTCATTGTGTGTGTGTGTGTGTGTGTGTGTTTGAGAGTTGTGCATTATAAAGGTGCAAAAAAGGGCAATCAAATTCTGGAAACATCTAAAACTCAGTGAACCCTACTCATACTTTTATAAAGAATAACAGCAAGACTTACAATGACTAAATTGCAGCACAAATTAAACATTACTTCATCAGCTATTGAGAAACTTAAACACAACATAGTAAAATACAAACTGCTTTTTGGTCCTAAAGACAGACACCATAACAGAATATCTGTACGCAGTCACAGAGAAACAGCAGACAGGAAGAGAGGTTGCCTCAACCTCTTGCCTTACTTTAGTTCATTTTACACTATGTTTTCTTTATATACATTGAGTATATAGTTATGACTATTATTAGACAGCCTTACTGCAAATGCTTTGGCAAAACAAATATACAGTTAAGGCATGACAATAAACCACACTTTACCTGAAACAGAGAGAGAGAGAGAAAAAGAGATAGTAAACTTCATTCATTTATTAATTAAGAGTTCAATGTGCATTATTATACAGCATTGAAAGTTTTTCATAACACTGTGTAAATTATTGATGCAGGTTTTGTTTATTCCCCTACAGTTCAGAACAAAAGAATCTAAAGGTCTGTCTAACTTGTTCGGTAAATTCTCAGTGATTTCTTAAAAGCATTGAAGACTTTCTGTGTCCTTTAAGATCAATCACATGTACAGTAAACGACCTCATTTCCTCACTCTATTTCTTTAGCAATATTTGCTTACATCTGAAATGCTGGTGTGTAATACTGATGTTATGAGCTTGTGCACTACGGCTCCTGTCTGCAGGTCGCTGTAAACATGTGATCAGCTTTTCCTCTTGGTCACAGTTATATATATAGTTTATGTGGCAGTTTATGAGGCAGATGATCTTTTCAATGAAGCACCTCACAGGAAATGTAGGAGCTGACAAACGTGACTTCATTATGATTATGAAAACATTGATCAGTCAGTTAGAGCATCTTAAAGGGTGATTTTCATTTAACGAATCTTAATCCAGTTTATTAGCAAAACAATCACTGAAGTACATCAAGAATAAACTAATGCCACTTTAGGTTTCATGCTTGTCTCTGCACACGCAGTCATTTGTGTCTCGGATAAATTTCCAATAAAATGATCAGATTGTTCATCTAGTATTACAGATCAGTACTGAAGCAGATCGGTGATTGAGTGACGCTAGGAAATGCTCACACAGTGAGTCTGTGTCCTTCAGATTCTTTCAGTACTGTTTAAAAGATTCTTCCTTGTGAAGGCGGCTACTGTGAGTGTATTTAACAATGTTTTAGAGTGGTAGAGTCCTTCTGCTTTACTGATGATATCCTTGTAGATAAAACATATGAGTTGAGCTGAGCAGAGATGAACCAGTTTAACCATCTGTTCTGACTTTAAAAGCCAGTATTAACAGCAGGAGAGCTAAGCACGGTCATGTGTCTGTACAGGTGGAGTGTAAATGTGTAAAACAATGAATCTTTTAACTCACTTAAACCAGTGATCATACACACCCCCTTACTAACACAACACACCCTCACAATGAAACATCTGTTCACTGTTTCCTCTCAAGAAGCCTTTCAGTGTAGGCACTGTGTGTGTGTGTGTGTGTGTGTGTGTGTGTGTGTGTGTGTGTGTGTGTGTGTGTGTGCGCGTGTGCGTGTGTCTTGGAGGGGGGGTTGGTGTGCTAATAACATTTTTATTTATCTTTGATTAGATTCATAATTATTTGATTCATTATAAGTTTATTAGAGAACACAAGAGACATAAACATTCTGAAGCTTTGTTTCAAAGCCTGCTGCTTTGAAAGAGTTGTTTAAATAAGATAATATTGTTTTTGATATATAACACAAGTTATATATGCCATCTTACATGACCATTTTCACATAGCTTGTCACAATGCGTTCTGACATAACATGTCTGTTAATGGCAACAGTGCTGCTGCCTTAAAATCTGATCAAAACAAGTTATCTTAAAAGGCAGCAAATTGTGGTCATCACATTTTGAGGAGCATTCAGCATGTCACCGGATGATGCCTTAAAATCCTGTCTAGGTAGGCAGCTTACTATGTTTTTGAAAACAGCATCTGTGTTTCTGTAAGTGTGTGTGTGGGTCTGACCCCCAGTGCTGATAGGGTCATCCAGGTCAAAGTGATGAATTTTTATGGGGCTGTTTGCTCTGTTTCCGGCCTGCTTCATTCTCTCTGCACTGCGCTGACTCTCAAAGGCTTCCAGGCCGGCCAATTTGTCCTGCCAGGCTCTAGAGAATGGCCCATTTAAGTGGTTAAATACTAGAGGGACGAACACACATACAGCACTTCTCGCATCCCACCCTGATTTGTGGCCCTTCTATTATTTGGCGAGGTGAACAAACGCGCTTGACTGGGACTCAGAGGTATTTGAGAGCAGGAGTGACACCCGTGGCCCTGGGCTCATTGTTTTAGAGAGATTTCCCAGATGTTTCACTGAACAAGATAAATAGGCGACTTTATCCTGTCCTATCTGAGGGCGTGTCTTTTCAGGGCAGAGACCCCCTGCGTTGCCGCACATGGGCTGATGGGATCTGTGTGAGATTTTGAGGGAATGTCATTACGGATTGTTAAAGCAGAGCTCTCTTGGGTCATGACTGGGGCAAAAAACCCTCCAAACCCAAAAGTTTTGAGGTTTGACTTCATCA
Organism: Botia almorhae; assembly: GCA_036877575.1. Taxonomy (NCBI): domain Eukaryota; kingdom Metazoa; phylum Chordata; class Actinopteri; order Cypriniformes; family Botiidae; genus Botia; species Botia almorhae. Next base: position 10,888 of record JAZGTJ010016387.1, read on the forward strand.
GTTTAAAGCAGTGGAACATCGCAGATCTGCTGAGACCTTAGAGGTGGTTCTTCTAGACTCTGGATTCAGATATGCATACAGACACACATAACAACCCACACAGACACTAACACAGGTATGCGCACACACAGTTTACATATCTATGGGGACATTCCATAGACATCTATTGTTTTATATATACTAGTTCTAAACACTATAACCTAACTCTAACTGACATTTGACACTCTACTAACAGAAAAAATAAGCATTTTTACAATTAAAATAAAAATTGATTTACTATATTTTTAAAGCATTTTTACAAATGAGGATGCCCCTAAAAAGAGGTATTGCTCAGATTTGTCAGGTTTTGCTGACTTTTGGGTACGCACACAGAGGTTTCTGCTCTTTCTTTGTGGATATTGTTACACTCTTAGACTGAATCAAACACAAGAGTTTGGACTTTTGATTGGTTGAGCTGCATTTGAAGTCATTATAAATGATGACAAACAGACTACTAACCCCTGAGAACTCATGTGTTGCACTGATTTCAGCACAGTAAAGGTATTTATTAAAGGTGTGTTTTAATAAGACTGCAGAACACATAATGAGCGGGGCCAGATGGAGGCGTGTAGATACTAATGTCACGGTTCGGTGCATATCACAGTTTTGGAACCGTGGTTGGGTTCTGTTTGCTGTGCAGTGACAGACGATATGTATAAAGAAGGTGGTGATCCTAAGTCTTTTTTAGGAAAAGTGTTGCTGTATTATGAGTGAGCGGTCATCAATGTTTAATATTTGGGAAAAACACAGCTCTTATTAGTTGCTAAAAGTTTACAAATTGCTGTTTAATCAAATGTCAAGGAAAAAAACTCAAAAAACTCAAAAATTATTTAGCAGCATTGATCATAACAGCAAGAGGTCACATGACATCTGATCAGTCATCGTCAGTGATCACATGATCAATCAGTCAGTTTGCTCATTGATCAGTACACACATGTCCCTCTGTGTTTGATTGATCTGGAGATTGATTTGTGTATGTAAGGATCAAAATGTTTGTTTTTTGTGAAGTTATATATGTTACATTTGCCTGCTTCAGTACATTGATTTAAAAAAAACACTAGGAGGGGATACTTTTAGTGGTTATGTATACATATCATGTCTCTCATGTTACTACACTTTCTATTCTGCCCATATAATAAAATAACTTTGTGTATGAAGTGGGATAATATCCAGCATCCAGTCGTTATTGAAAAATAAAGCTGTATAAGATGATACAAGCTTCATGTAATAATGACTGTACACTATTCTTGTGTAATTATTGAAATGAAAACCATGTTCTTCTGGTTTCAGTGTCTCTTTTAAAGATTTGACCTTTGTTTTTTCATCCATCACAATATGAATCTTCACAACACGCTAAATCAAAACTCATTTTTTCTTTATATTCAATGAGTTTTTGTAACAGGAAATAAAAAGTGAATTTTGAGTGGGTGTGGTCAGAGGCTCTTGACAGGACAGATCTCAGCATCTCTGACCCTTTATCACAGGCTATTCATAACAAAATCTGCTTAATGAGAGCAAAGAGCATTAGTGTGGGGGCCTGCCGCTCTGAGGGGCTAAATCACTGAAAGATGGGCCGATTTGTTCTCTCTTGAGAAAGCAGGTTAAGCAGTAGAGAGGGGGGCTGTTTGTTCTGAGCCAGAGTTCCTCTGTGCTGCTTCAGCCTGCCTGATTTGTGACATTTCTCTCCAAAGGGTTTTTTCTCACAGTTTTATTGGAATGACCTGATTAGCTAATCTGTGCTTTGAATTTCAATCAGGTTCTGAGCTCGGCTGTGTGCGCTGGGAACAG
>JAZGTJ010016388.1:0-12713 GCA_036877575.1 Botia almorhae
CAGTGAATGGACTGTGGGTGTGTCGCCCGAGGCTGAGACGACTTGGATAATAACACATCCGGCTTAATAGCATTTGAAGGTAACACGTTCGCCCCCTCGAGAACGGCGAAAACACATTAAATGAACTGGATTCACACTCGCGTTGGCCAAACATCTGGGTTTGCGTGTTTACGCGGCGCATGTTTCTGGCTTGAGAGTCTGTTAGGAGAAGCGACACCACTGACATCTTCAGTGATTGACTCTCGCGTCTCTGTTTTCTTTTCCCAGCTGAACAAGCAACAGTTGCAGGTGGTGAAGGAACGTTTCCAGGCCTTCCTGAAGGGAGAGACCCAGATCGTCGCAGACGAGGCGTTCTGCAACGCCGTGCGCAGTTACTATGAGGTGAGTCTTTAGTTATGTAACAAGTACACATCGATCGGCCATTAAGATGTAGACGGAATGCAAATGAAAGCAGAAGTCTATCGCTGTTTTGACCTTTTGCGTTGCGCCATTTTTAGTTTCAGGTATTATCGTCTGCATGTGATTTATAGCACAGTCCAGTAAATAGGTCTGGGGTTATTTGCCTGCGTTTGCAGACATATGCGCAGGCTTCAGACCAAACCTGTTTCAGTTAAATCTTCATTCAGAGGAGATGGCTGTGAGCAGCCCCATCAGCATTTGGACTCTGGATGTTTGCGTGAAGCAACACTTCTTTTTTATTTATTCAGAGCGTGTGAACCGTGTTTTCAGTTGGAGAAATAACCAGCTACCGCAAGCGTCTGTTTTCATGGTATAGTGGCCAGACCATCCACATGCGTGAATTCTTAAACCATCTTAACGATATATCTTTATAATGAGAAAGGCATAAGGAACGCTCTCCTCCAGGGCCTTTTGCCGCTCCTCAGCTTATTGAATATGTCCATGGTGCTCGAGTGGGATTTCCTGGCCAGTACAGTGCGTTTCTGTTCCACACGCCCACTTTTAAAATATCGTCAGTCCTGTCTTTCATGTTCCGGTAACGGAACAGTGACACGCGCGAGATTTCCAGCGAACAGTACCAACAGATGGTCCAACGATTTAGAGCACATTATTGCACATCAAACATCTCGTGCAAAATACCCGTCTTGTCTTTCATTGTCATTGACTCTCCTTGTAGTTTTTGGTCTTGCTTTCCTTGCATCACTTTCTCTCTCTCTCTCTCATTTTTTTGAGCAGGATATGCTCATCATGTCCTAATAGGATCATCATATCACATCGGTCGACTCGTCGGACTTTTAATTAGACTGAATGGAACGTGACTCTTTGAAGTCTCGTCTGATAGCCTCACGCAGATGTGGAGGACCGAGGCTCGGCTGATCAAAGTTCCAAATTGTCATTCACTCACCAACTTACACATATCAAAGCATCGCTTGCGATTTATTTATTTATTTTTGTTGTACACTGCGCCACCAGGGACACGTGTTCAGCTGCGAGGGTTTCGACTATGATCCCAAAATATGAGGGTTACTTGTTGACACGTTTCCCTTTGGGCTTATAAACAGACTGTAGCTAGCTGTATAAATGTTTAAGGGGAAAAAAAAATAGAGAAATAGTAGCGAGAATCTGTCATTTTTTCCCCCTAACTGTCGTTTTGTTACATAGCGTTTTTTTAACCAGTTTTTGCCGTACAATTACAGTTCATAGTGACCAAAGCTTTTAGTCGATGAGTTAAAATGAGTCACGTAGCAACGAATGTCTAACGCATCTTCATAAACTATGTTTGCGTCTCAGTCCGCCATCGACACTGTGTGTGTTATTGATTCATTGTCATACTCATGTTTAAGATTTTGACATCCAGGATGTAGGCGGTTTCATAAATTAAATACTAATTTAAAAGTAATTAACATTTTGCCGATGGTTGTCACTTAAATTTCACACATGGAGAGAAATGTAATTTTTATGCTTATGAAGCACAGTAATGCTGGCTGATTAAAAAAGCCTTTATCATCCGCAGTTCTGTGGATGCTTCTGTTGTATGAAGTCAAGATTGTGTGTGTGTGTGTGTGTATGTGTGTGTGTGTGTGTGCTCTGATTGCTCTGATTGTTCATGTCCACTGGGTTGATCCAATGTTTTTATGTATTTTTGTGTAAGGGAAACTAAAGAGTTGGTTGTTTCATTAGATACCATTTCTTTTACTCTTTACTTTAGCCGTGTCTTTAAACGATGATATTTTATGAATTTGAGGTCTGAGATGTAGGAATGCTGAAGAGAGTGGGTAGTTAGCAGTTTAGCTTAGCATTGTCTTCTAATCAGCCAACAGGTCTTAAATAGCCTACGCATATCTCTTTTTATCTTGTAATATGAGATTTTGGCCGAATATATTTAGCTTAATAGACTAAGGGGGAACTCAACCCCCGTTCTCACTTTTTTTTTACCCCCTTACCTGTTTGTATCACTGCTGTTAGTATACACCATAGTATCCTAAATATATTACATATGTATACTAGCTTTTTTTGTTTTTACAGCATCGCTGTAGCCCACATCCTACATTTGACAGAACTATAAATCAGCCGTAAGCACATAAACTTTATGACTGTGTATTAAAAGCCATCATGGACCACATTTAAAAACTACAGACTACTGGACATTTTAAAAAACACCCCCAAAGCTGCAGACCTGGACGTGTGTGGTCTGTTAAATCATTAGCTTCCCGACCAGCTTCATTAAGCTGCAGAGATCTTCCTTGCCACTCTATACTGTGTGATAGTTTAATGTTTCAGATGATTTAAATGGCGCTCTCAGTCCAAAGGTATTCAAAATGTCTCCTTCACACTGTTAGCGGCAGGAAATGAGGCGTGTTTAAAGTGTCAGTGAGGGGAAGGGTTGACTTTATCTCTTCAATCTTCCGCGGCGTTCCCATGGTCTTGCCGGTGCAGTTGTGCGCTGCCTGTAAGCTGCACCTGCGTTTTAAATGCACCTGTTGCATTTAAAACAGTCTCGCATACTGTTTTTTTTTTTCACATTTTCCACCGTTTACTCAAGTCTGTACTTCATTGCGAGCACGCCGGGCTGAAATGAAAGTATTTAGTTATTCTTTAACTCAGCTCTCCGGAGGCCTCTGTGAACTTTACTGATGCAATGGAATGCCGCGCGCGTTCAGACAATTTGCATAACCTCTGCCTATTGCCAAGCAGGCCCGAGGGTCATCTCCGATCTTGTACACACACACACACACACACACACACACACACACAGACTACAGCTCATTTTTTACCACGATTGGCCAGGTTACTTAGCAACCTGTTGCATCTGAGACAAAGGTATTAGCTACGTTTACACGGACAGTCTTTTGAAATGAAATTGCATTCGTGATTCGGAACAGACCGTTTACGTGAGCGCTAAAAATCAGGTCGTGTAATTTCACATGTGCCAGGCATGCAAGCGAACTAAATCTTTGCACACTGAACGATCCCCCAGCGTTTTCACCTACTGTAGACCGCCTTGTAATAGACATGTTAGTCAGACCTTCACCTGTGACTTGAGTTTACAGCTATTTCGGTATTTCTTTCTTCACATTCAGACCAAAGGCGAGTACATGAGCAAAAGGTAGCTGCAAATAATCATTATTCAATACGTTGAGAATGTTCTTTGCTTGTGCTGTTTTCTCACAGACACACACACTCACAAAGAGAACGTGAGAGAGACCTGCTTACCATGTGACACTAATTAAAACGAGAACTTGAAAATGAGAACTTACTCTAGGAACTAAGTGTCAACGGTTTTCTTTTACTCAAATGCTTTTTTTTAGAATGTTAAATTTGGAATCGCCTTGATTTATTTTAATTACATTTTTAAAATTAAGTTACTTGTAAACATTTACGCATTCTCTGTTCTGTGATGAATTTTATTTATTTATTTTGGGCAACCATGCAGCGTGTGGACCGCACTTACGCGGTACCTCACGATGAACATGCACAGAGTCCCGAACTGCATTAAGCAATCGGAGCAAATGTGTACATGGCTGATATTTCCCTATTGAACTGCAACAGATTAAAACCAGATTATTAGAGTCCATGTAAACAAAGCTATTGTCTCATAAGAACACTAGATTTCTGATTATATCACACAGATAGTCACACAGATACGAAGGGTCACATCTCGGTGAGCTCTGAAATCCATTTAAGAAAAATCCAATAAAACACTCAAGGGTTTCCATGCTTCTTCTTAAGAGAGCTTTCTCTCCAACCAGCAAATATGATGAAACGCCGCTCCCCACACAAAGATATAGCCGTCATCTACACGGCAAAGTCATAACTCTCATTAATGTGTCAGTCAAACAGGAGCTGTCTGCCACGCCAGCTCTCATTGATTATGACAGAATGTGCCGGGAATTAAAGATGGGGGATTAGTTCCTGCAGATGTCCTCTCCTCTGTGGAGATATTTTTAGTGGCTTCGCAGGACGTGGGAGAGATGGTAGAGCTCCTGCACAGCTAAAGAACAGGAGGAACCAGAAGCCTCCTGAGATGTTTCTGAACGTAGAGGCCAGCGTCTTTGAAGGCAACAGCGAACCGGAATTGTTTCCCTGCAGCTTTTGACTTGATCATGTTGATAACAAAGGTCAAAGTTATTCTAAATGCTAAGTTGTAATCTGGTTATTTTAACTTTTATTTTGATAGGACACTGTGGAGTAAGGACAGAAAGTATTGGTGAAGAGGCAGAACAGAATTACAACGTTAAAAAACAAACTTGTACGTTAAGACCAGTTCAATTTGTTTGTACGTATAGAAGCTGTAAAATTGGATCACTTAACAGAGAACAGCAGAAATGTTCAATTAAAAATGAACAATTTAATTCTTTGCTGTCTCTTTTCATATTTAGCATTTATGAAAGTCAGTATTAGTAATTCATTTTAACATGTCTAGTTTTAAAAGTTCTCATGACTTTTTATAGGAAATCTGTCTTGCGGCGTAAACGCACGAAACTTCTGCCGCTTTCATTTTTAGTTATAATTATTTATAAGCTAGCTGACACGTTTCCCAACGCCTGTTTATTTCCCAAAAGCTCGTTCCCCTAAGAAGACCCTGAAAGTGTCGTAATCGTAATCGTAATGTGCCGATGTACCGCGTTGTTCGTTCCTGATATTGACAACGAGTTGTTCAGTACTTGTTATGTGCAAGTTAAGCTGCTCTGTACAGACTCTAAGCGCAGCATTTGGTGATTCAGAACGCGCGTTCTATCATTCCTCTGTGAGGACCTGTCAAATCATCCTCAATTATAATAATACAGCTATTGTGTGTGGGGAAAAAAAGAGCTGCCATTTCTTTCTCCTTCGTCCTCGACCATTTTCATTTATCGCATTTTCATTTACCGACTGCGTCTGCTTTTCGCTGTGCGTACCATCAGTGTGTTACCATAGAGCTATTTTGATCAGATACGACATCAACCTTCCCATTATAGCTTCCTAAATCAGATTTAGGAGTCATGATTCTGAAGGACTGGGATGCTGGAAGGCTAACGGGTAAGGATCAGGGTTACTCAAAGGCTGCAGGTGAGATTCCAGGTCGCATTGACCCTCGAATTGAAATTTTAATGAGATTTCGCTTGTGCCGTTTTAAAAAAGGACCATACGCTTACATGGGAGGTGAAACATCTTGTTAAATGGCATCGAAAGAGGGATTTGAGAATACAAGACACCTGGAGATAGATTCTTGGGGCGGCAACACATAGCAACATGCTAAAACCACTCTGACCCTTAGCAACCACATGGAGATGTTGTGAAAAGCAGCATCAGCATTGTGGCAGCGGTTCAGTTCACTGGCACGTTTTTAGACAGTATATAAAAATGTAACTTTTACAAATTTTTAACTAGACTAACTTACTAAAATTTAACTATTGTAACTTTTTGGTGAATTTGTTAGGTTCACAAATAAGGATTCGTTTAGCCTGATTTATTTAGGCTGAGCAGCTCTCACTAGATACATGGTGGGCATCTGTGCAGTGGAACCTACAGAAGAATGCAGTGGCATTTCAGACCATCTGCTGCCGTAAAGAAGCCATTGTGAAATTTAAAAAGATATCAGAAAGGTCACGAGAAACCAGAGGCCAGAAATAGATAAAAGGGAGTAAAATTGATCCAGTGGTGCGCAATTCAGCACATGACCTTTTACTTTAATTTTTTGTAAGTTTTAAGGTTCTCATAAGTTAAGACAGCCATATTCTTAAGACAAACTGCATATGTTTAATTGCCGTTCCCTAATAGTTTGCCTAATTGTGTTTTCTCGGCTTTCTCACCTGGAGCAGTTATTTAAATTTAAATTAGACAAGGAAATCACATTCATTAAAAAAATTAACTCTGAATCACAGCTTTGGAATACAAAGCACATAAAACAGATGTAAACCTTTTCATTTCCACCGAAAAACACTTTTTCTAGGAAGAATGGACTGTGCAGTTTACCCTGTACTTATCTAAAGCTTTACTCTTTGTTATGCCTTCCGGGTCCCTGGCTGCTTTATTTTGACTCAGCCAGCCTAACCTGTCCACTTCCAAACCCACTGCCAACAGTAATAAAAGTCTTCACAAGTCTGACCTCCATCCATTGTTGCGGGAAAAATAGCCAATCACACCCAGTGAGAACTGCATTAGGGTTCCCCGCAGGTCAGGTCGCTTATTTTCTTAGCGTTGTTTATGAAAATGATTTCAGCCGCGCTCGACAAGGGCAGACAGGCCGGGAAATTAGCGGCGAGAGGCTGCGAGATTTGCAGCATTGTGATTAGGTAATGAAGTCTGGCTTTCTGCTGTAATGACCGGCTGCTGCTGCATCGCCCGCGAGCCGTAACCGGTAGTTATAAGTTATGATGAAATAAGCCCCATTTTATGGATGGGTGATCGTGTAATGTTGCCAGAGTGGGCTTATTTTATTGGTAATAAAACATTGCCAGTGTCAAGCTAAATCCTATAGCCGCACAATCTTGGAACACAAGGGGTGGAGGTTTTGTGAAGCCTGGTCAAAAATATGTTGTCACCCTGCTCATTACGTTAATGCGGTCTTAATTAAATATTTAATGTTGATAAGCTGTAGGGGCTAATGCGCAGTTAGCTGGTCATTATGGTAAAGTAAACCTGACAGGGTAATTAGGTCTCGATGTAAAATAGAGGGGGGATATTTTGCGGTAACGACTGGCTGACTGTACGTCGTGCTGCTTATTACACGCCTGTTTATCAGACGAATACATAAATGGATGTGAAATATTAATTAGAGTTGAAATGCGTTTATTTATGTGTATGAGAAAAGACCACAAAGAAATATGCAAAATAATACGAAACCGCTGATACTTTAAAACATCACAAATGCTGACGAGCCAACACGACTTTGATTTAATGAAGTTTCACAAACGCGTTTTAGTCTCCGATCGCAGATTGTGTAAACCAGCCCCTCAGCCTGTCAAATCCAAGTGGCTAGGGAAATGGACGAGGTATCGCTCTTTTAACAAGCACAAACACAACACACAGAGTCCCGATGTGTTTGTTTTGTTACGAGTTGTTTGCCCTTTAGCCAGGCCAGAATCATTTCTTTACACAATCAGCCTGAGGTTGTCATGATCCGTTTTTTTTGTTGTGTTCCCCTGCCCCCCCCCCCTCGCTTTACCACGTTCTCTCTCTCGCACTCGTTTTTTACTCCGAGTTTTACCACCCAGAGGTTCTCAATTGGATAACAGTTTGACAGCCTGCAAACAGAGCAGCTCCAGGTGCCGACTTTGAAGGCTGTCAGAGCTGTAAGTGAAATCTTTTTTTTTTCCCCTTTTTTCTTTTCACTCCATCTTTTGATCCATTTTAAAATGTCTTTCTCTCGTTCAGCCGTGTCGTTACGCTCGCACTTTTGTCGTTTTCCTCGGAAGTTTCCTGTGGAAAAACAAATGCCACTGTACATAACTGTGCTTCCCTCTCTTCGTCCGACCCTTGCCATGTACAGTACTGGATATTTTTTCATTAGTTTCCTGTCATTCGATGTCTTAAAATATACCTCCAAATGTGACTCACTCAGACTCATTTTGGACCCGATTAGTTTTTATGGAGTTTCATCAGCTAGTTCCAATTATATAGTAAAGGTTTCACCTATTCCCGAGAGTTTCTCCCATAATGCATTGCAACCCTCACTGCTTCTACTGTGTCTGCCCATGTTCCTTTACAGCTCATTACCGTTCTCATTGTTCACATTGGTTCTTTTGTTTCTCTTTTTTCATTCTTGAAGCTTTCCACATTGGTATTGTGTCTTGCACAGTGGTTGCCAAACAGTTTGTCATTTGGTCCCTTGCCGTTGCCATGGCTGAGGTTTATTGGAAATTTGCACTGTCTGTCTTGAACTTGGTTCAAACAGGCAACATTTTTTGACACATTCGACTTCCATCCGTAGTGTGGTTCATTGCGCTCTGATTGGCCAAAACACGTTCAGTGTTTACAAACCCGACCCACACTACATCAACATGTGGTTTGAACATATGTGAGATGTGAAGCTTTTCGAAATGTCTCATCTGATAACAGGTCTAGTTTTCTGGTGCATATTTCTGCAATACTTTGACAGGTAGCCTCGCCCACACCGAAATCTTATTAAATGTAAATCCGGCTCCTCATGTATAATAAAGGGTGGGTAGATTTATTTTTTTTCAAGAAGCATTTTATGTTATGCTGGTTGAAAGTCTCTTCATATTCTCTTCATAAGTCTCTTCACATAGCGATCACTAAGTAAAGTAAAGTGGTATACATATATTTTATGTAGATTTATGTATCTTCTGTGGGAGGTGCAGGACCGTAAAATGTTCATCCAATCATTGCATTCGGTCCTAACGCAATGATAGGATGCCCTACCTGCCTGTCAAACTATGTATGCCTTCATGCGTCAGAGGAGGCGTGGCTTTGGAGCTCACTCTGAAGGGAGGGTGGGATCTTGTGCTTTTAAAGCTAGCTTGCTATTGTTAGCCTCTCGGAAATAGCCTACCGTACTTTTAAACATCAAAATGGTGAATTATCACGGAGGTCTTGAAAATATAACGAATGTTTCCTTAGTTCCGCAGTCTTCAGCTGTGCAGTGCGACAGATATTAAACTGAGAGAGGCCGTCCACACATGGTTCTGATTGGCTGTGATTTGCGATTGATTGCGACAGCCTCATTTTCGTGATCAGTCCAGGCCAACAAGTTTCTGTGTGTCGCCGGTTAGGTCTCAGTACAAAGTGATCCTCCAATCAGATTTCAAAGAAATCACAGAGGAGAAACGGGACTCCGGTGAGGTTGGAACAGCAGTACAGATTTCCATTCAGATGCGAGTAAAGGGCTGCCAGGAGGAAAGCTGAGGGCAGATTGGCAGTTCACAGGAAACCTGATATCAGGAAATGCTTCAGTGAATTCGTGAAAGGGAACAAGCACAATAGAGACATAAATGGAGCAGGGTTTTGTCAGCGGGTGAAATGACTCAATATTCATATTTCAAATAAAACGCGTTTAAGAGAAATTGCTTATTGTTCGAAGTCAAACAAAAAGCCTTGAATCTGTGCACTGAAAGCCGGCTCTCGCACCGAAAGGTCTGCAAGTTTATCCTTGCGCTCTCGAGCAATGAGATCAATCCTATAGCTGTTGATCGAGCCTTTTTCTTGATGCTGAAAGAGAGAATAGAAAGAGGCGATTGTTTTTAACGTTTCATGCCGCCCAGTGTGAAGAACCGGTTTGTTTAATTCATGAGAAAGTGGATCGTATGGTCCGTCACGCAGCTGTTTCCAGACCCTATGAGACAGCTTTTTCAGCCATTACCTGTGTGGAAACATAAGCTCCGTTCCAAACTCTAGTGAGCCGCTTTGGTGTCTACTCTCACACAGACAGCTGCCTACTAAGGCAACATTCCAGGCCTAATAGAACCTCATAAACGACTGATTTGAAATGCTCTATGTAGGCAGCCACGCAGAAGGTACTCAGCTCGCAAAGTTAACAAGTAGGCTTCAGTAGCAACTGAAAAAGCTTGTGTCAGAGTTTTTTGTATACAAGTTATTTCGGCATCAAGAAGCGGAACAGGGAAGTCAGGATTATCCCATATCCAACTGAACGGATCACAGCATCGTTAACGGAGTTTGTTGTAATGCATTCTGGGATTGCTTTTTCCACATTATGCTACCTTATAATTTAAATCTGCACTTTTTTGGGTTTCAGTTTAAAAGCAAGTGCATAACAGATTAGTGTTCAAAATTATCTCCTTACCCTTTCCCGATTTGCATTGTTAAGCTTATTATACTGATTTATAATTTGCACTGTCGGTGCGATTTCCTGGGAAATGTCAGTTTGGCTTTATTTGACTAACATGAATGAAAATTAATGAAAAGTAACATGCCATTTTGTGTTTCAGATAGTATAATTATATAGTATAATGTCAAAAGTTACGTATTGCAGTTTGAAGAAGGCAAATTACGGTTGCCGGCTGCCGTTTGAAGCAGCTCATGTCTGGAGTGTGCCTTTGATTCCAGGGTAGGCAGCTCCTTTGGCTTTGGAACGAAGCAGTAGTGTGACAGTAAATATGGCGGTTTCCAACGTAGCTGCAAATTACTTCTCATAAACAAAAATATTTTTCGTCGCTAAACTGGTGTTGCGTTAATCAGCTACCAGCCGCCTCCCTCCCACGCGCTTATAATCGCACCTCATTCATCGTAGACACGCCGCCCCATATGAGATAGTATACGTACGCCTGTATAACCTCATAGGCTTCTTGCGTAACTGTCGGCACGGCTGTGTTTGACGACGATCCCCACACCTGCGCCGCTAAACCTGCGCCGCTAAACCTGCAGTCTGTCTTACACCATTTTTCATTCTTCTGAGATTAATTCCTCACATCAGCTTTAATTACACACAGACTGCAAATGCCTCTTTATCTTCTGTATCTTATTAATCTCTCCATCGCAGACAGAGAGCAGCTCCGCACACCATTGGTCATAAATAATTGAGCGAGATTTTAAACCGCCAATTAAGTTAAGCAGCGGGGAGGGAGGAAGTCTCTTGGTGGGCGATTCATTAGTAATAATGTTTGACATTTGCACCACTGTTAAATGGAGGCTTTAGACGCCATTGTGTAGAGACGGTTTCAGTCGCAACAGTCGGGCGATGCATTTTTATTAGCCTCAGATAGCCGAGTTATGAATCCACGTGCTGGCGCTCTCCAGCGCTCGTGATCAATAAATCATAATGGCGTGGTGCGGTTTGGACAGATGGGTACGAGGAGGCTGGAGAAATGAGAGAGTTACATACCGAAGCTTTTTGAAACGGAGTTTGCTGTCTGGCTCTCCTGAATTTAAAGTAGCGCTAAGTGCTCAAGGTCCATTTCAGGTTCCGGCTGTCAGCTGATGTGAATTTAGCATTTGTTTTCGCCGGTAAACGGTAAATGTTTATGGGAAATTTAAAGGGCGTCCTCGCCGATACCGTTCCGTGACAGTTATGGCCCCTGAAAGCTTTGAAAGCTCGTGGAAGCTGTCATGAAAAGTGTCCGGGTCATTTTTCACCCCTCAAATCAAATCAAACGATAGGAAGTTAGATAAAAGAGCAAATAATCCATTATGATGTTGTTTCATGGCGGCGGAAAAACGATTAAAGCTCTTTACTTTACAGTAAAGTACTGTAAATGTATTATTCTCGTTACATAAACGTGAGAGCGGTATTTAAAGTAAAACAAACATGCTGTTCTGACATTATTGCAGTAACGAGAACTAGATTTTAGATTTTCTTTTTACAGTAACGAGAAATGGATGAGGTCATTACTAATCATATACTGTAATTATACCTTATCATAACTATCAGACTTTGATACACTGCTCCATTAAGTATGTGACTGGTCAGTCTCTTATAAAATCAGATGGGTTAAACTCGTATTTAAATGTTGTTCATCTATTTGTTTATGTTAAGTAGTCATGTGATAAGCAGGATGCCCGGTAACTTAACACACATATTCTTCCATTTTATTATAAATATAATGAATTAAGCTAGATGATTTGATCTTATATTTGTAAGCAAAATCTCACACGAACCAGTCAATTAAAGCTGCTCTATCTCTGCAGTGTTGACAGTAAAACAGGTGTTGGTCAACTGAAGGGATGTCGTCACCCAACAGACACTTCCAGTGTAGTGTAGCTTCTTGATTAGAACGAGAGCGATTGGCTTTTGACACTGCGCCATGTGTCGCTCATGTCCAGTACAGACAGGGTGTCAGGTTTTAAATAGCAAGGAGGAAATGAGCAACTCTGTGCCCTCGCAGCATGTCTGCATGTCTGTCACCTCACCTGTGTGTTCTTACAGAAGCAGAGGGAAATGGATTCATTTTCTTGGTGGGAAAGTAAGCCACTAACTCATTCACTTACCAAGTAACACCGCGAGATATTTTTGTGTTTGTCACGTACTCACAATCACAAACTTAACGGGGCCAATGAATTATTCACAGAAAAACAAATAAGCAGGTTGAGATTCTCAGAACACCTTGTTTTTATTTTGCTGTTTTTTGTGTCATTCCTAAAGAGAGAGTCTAAGCAAATCATTCACTCGCCCTCATATTGTTCTTTCCCTTTTCCCTCAGAGAAAAATGAGCGTTCACCTCGCTTAGTTCCATACAGTTAAAGTGGATGGTGACTGGGGCTGTCATGCTCCAAAGATGACAGATAAAACATTATAAAAGCAGTTCGTAAAGTACTGTATATTCCGTACAGTCAGGTATTCTATACAGTAGGGTATATAT